>JBBPBX010034451.1:21628-32630 GCA_038048925.1 Garcialebias charrua
CAGGGGTAGGAGGTGAAAGTGGAAGGTGATGGGGATGTTTTGACCCTGAGACTGCCCGTCTTGCTGCAGCCTGTCACTCCAACGCACTTCAGATATGACAACGATTTTCAGAAAAATATGTGGTGTGGATTATTTATCATACCTGGTTTTACTTGGCCTTTTTACATGATTTAAAAACTGTTGTGTAGATTAAAGTCTGTACTTTTGTCTCAAATTAAAATTGAGTCTCTGAGAGGCTGTATCTTTCCCGCTACAGCGACTGACATTGGCCTTGTGAATATTACGCGCCATCGCGTCAATTAGCTCCAAAGGAGAAAACAAATCATCAGTCAGAGTAGGCAGTGCCAGACACTTGAGTAGGCGGTGACCTCGTTGTCTGCTGCCTGTTATTGAGAAGGTAGAATAGTAGCTGAGAGTCTTTCACAACATTCAAAAAAGGCGTTCAATACAGAACAATGCAATATCATGTCCTGGACGACTGAGAATCTTCACTTTCACAACATTCTGATATTTCATAAGATCATGCATACAGCTCATTTCAAGGTTTGGGCAATATGGCTACAGCTCTCTCGTTTGTAAGCATAGGGTAAATGGTAACTGGACTGCACTTATATAGCACTTTTCTACCTTATCAAGACATCACAGCTCTTTACAACAATCTGTGCCCTGATTTACCCATTCATACAGCACTCTGCTATTTCTATACAAAGAATAAACAGAGCTTTATCACATTCGTATACTGATGGGACACACATCAGAGACAATGAAGGGTTCAGTGTCTTGCCCATGGACACTTCGGCGTGTAACTGCTGGTGAAATAAAAACCCCAAGACTTGCATTGGAGGACGACTGCTCGAACCACTCAGCCACAGCCACCCGTGACAAAGTCTAAATCTCTTGCATGGAAGTTGGCAGGCAATATGCATTCCTTCAAGGAATACCAGGCCTTCAGTTTTTTACAAACTGTGTCTGTAAGGAGTAGTGCCATCACTCCCTGCAGACTAATTAGAAGCAGACTGCATCAAAGCCATTCCCGATCACCTGCTGCCATTCCCTGAGCCATTACCGCATCTCCTCCCAGCTGAGCCTGACCACACCCAGCCTCTGCAGCTGCAAGCTAATCGCTAGCTGCCACAAAGAAAGTCTACAAATGAGCTTCCAGAGTCTGAGTTCACATTAGAGCTGCTTCTGTCGGGGTTTATTTACAGTGAGCGTAATGCTGCTGCACCTCACCTGTGGCCAGTTTCTTTGGATCTGCTGTAGGATGGTCCTTTACAAGAGCTCCTTCCTGCCTGCAGCCATCAGTATCTATAATATCTCAATGAAATGAGGATATAAAGTTACAACAGCAAATAATTTCCCTTTGGGATTAATAAAGTAAAATTGAATTAAATTGAATTGAATTATCAGGCTCCTCTCTTGTGGAACCAACTTCTAGTTTCTGTCCATGAGGCTGACACATTGTCCAGTTTGAAGACTGATTAAGACTTTCCTTTTTGATAAATCCTATAGTTTGTCTTGGCTTGTTATGCTGCCTACTATAGACTTAGACTACTAGAGGACAAACTGACCTCATTTCCTCTCTCTGCTGTCTTTACTTGCTCTAATCTTCCTGTTTGTAATTATTTCTATCTTAACAGGTTTTTTGTATTTCTTCCAATAGAAAGTACACCTGGACTATAGAAAGTACACCTGGACTATAGAAAGTACACCTGGACTATAGAAAGTACACCTGGACTATAGAAAGTACACCTGGACTATAGAAAGTACACCTGGACTATAGAAAGTACACCTGGACTATAGAAAGTACACCTGGACTATAGAAAGTACACCTGGACTATAGAAAGTACACCTGGACTATAGAAAGTACACCTGGACTATAGAAAGTACACCTGGACTATAGAAAGTACACCTGGACTATAGAAAGTACACCTGGACTATAGAAAGTACACCTGGACTATAGAAAGTACACCTGGACTATAGAAAGTACACCTGGACTATAGAAAGTACACCTGGACTATAGAAAGTACACCTGGACTATAGAAAGTACACCTGGACTATAGAAAGTACACCTGGACTATAGAAAGTACACCTGGACTATAGAAAGTACACCTGGACTATAGAAAGTACACCTGGACTATAGAAAGTACACCTGGACTATAGAAAGTACATCTGGACTATAGAAAGTACACTGGACTATAGAAAGTACATCTGGACTATAGAAAGTACATCTGGACTATAGAAAGTACATCTGGACTATAGAAAGTACATCTGGACTATAGAAAGTACACCTGGACTATAGAAAGTACATTGACTATAGAAAGTACACCTGGACTATAGAAAGTACACCTGGACTATAGAAAGTACACCTGGACTATAGAAAGTACACCTGGACTATAGAAAGTACACCTGGACTATAGAAAGTACACCTGGACTATAGAAAGTACACCTGGACTATAGAAAGTACACCTGGACTATAGAAAGTACACCTGGACTATAGAAAGTACACCTGGACTATAGAAAGTACACCTGGACTATAGAAAGTACACCTGGACTATAGAAAGTACACCTGGACTATAGAAAGTACACCTGGACTATAGAAAGTACACCTGGACTATAGAAAGTACACTAGACCATAGGTTCCTCTCAAACCCAGCTGGTCGAAGCAGATGGATGCTCGTCCTGAGTCTGGTTCTGCTGGAGGTTTTTTCCTGTTTAAAGGGAGTTTTTCTTTCCACTGTCTCCTTTGTGTTTGCTCAGGACAGGAGACTGTGATGAAGTGAAGATTCAACACAATCTGCTGCTTCTTGCCATGGAAGACTTTTACTAACTGACTTTTATAATGTGTGTGAGTGTTTGTGTTCAGTGTCCTGAGATGACTCCTGTTGTGACTTGGAGCTACAGAAATAAACTGAATTGAATTGAATTGGGATTATATCTACGATAAGTGCTATATAAATAAAATTTACTTACTTACTTACTTGAATTAAGTTGAACTTAGCTCATACAAGCTCAACACAGAAACACATCTCACACTTTCATGATTTAGTCTTTCTAACGGGGGCAGAAAGCTGGTCTCCATCATGCACCAACTTCGTCCCACACTGAACGGACCCCAGCTAAAATTTAAAACTGAGACTTTCCTGCTGTGAGAGAACAGCGCTAACAGCCCTGCACTCACCATTCCTCCTAGTGTAAATTCTCACTAGTTTAGCAGCTAATATACCTCGCACAGTGTAATGCTAATTAAAAGATAAGAGAAATTTAACACTAATTATTTCTTTATGGCTGTTAAAATGTACAACTCGATAATGACTGTTTCCTCAAGAACGAACTGCTAAAAAAATCACTGTCATTATTCACCTGACACATGGCAAAGCATGACTACTGCATGAGCTGTTCAGAACTGAATGTGGAAGAGCTCTTCAAGAATGTCGTCAAAAAAAAACTAGATTTACAAAAATTAGAAAACTAATTATGTCAACTCAAAGACTTAAGTGATGTTCAAACACAGACATGTAACAGCAACAGTGAAGCGTCTACAAGAAGGGACATATCAGACTGTACTTCTTGAGGAAGCTGAAGTCCTTCAGTGTTTGCAGCAAGATGCTGCACATCTTCTACAAGTCTGTTGTAGAGAGCGATGTCTCTTCTGCATCATCTGCTGGGGGAGTAGCACCAGAGCAAGTGACTTCAAAAAGATCAACAAGCTCATCAAGAAGACTGGCTCAGTTCTGGGGACTCCTCTAGAACCTCTGGAGATGATTGTTCAAATAAGAATTCTTTATAAAATGAAGAACATTATAGACAACCCTCAGCATCTTCTTCATCAGACTGTCATACAACTACAGTGTCTTCAGTCAGAGGCTTCTTCAGATCTGTTGTAGGACAAACTGCTACAGGAGATCCTTCCTGCTCACATCAGCATCTAGAACAACTCTTCAGTGGAACCAGGATGATGAGTTACAACAACATTTAATTTTATTTTTTGAATTGAACTGAATTCCTGGCGTATGTGAGGTTAAGGTGATCAGTTTTTAAAGGTTGTGTTTTGGCTGTTTTGACAAAAATACAAGGGTCGTCTTTTAAGTTTTTTTTCTTCTATTTGTTCCTGTTAAATTGTGGAAAATGACAATTTTAGGGCTCCTAAAATGTTTCTTTGCAAAGGAAGAAACTAACAAACAAAAAAATGTTATGTCTCCTGTGTGACTGGCCTCTCTAGTGTCATTTCACAGTCCTGGCTTCTTCTGGACCTTCATCCAAACAAACCAGAAGCACAAAGTATTTCAAGTCTCGGTCTTCTGTCATGTGATTGAATAATGTTGACAGTCTCCTGCTACAGTTTCATCTTTAGTGTTGCTTTCACACTTTACAGAACAAGAACTGAAACAAGACTGGCCGGTAGATTCTACAGTCCATCTGGAGGACATGGCATGGGACCAGGGTAATGACACGTCATCGACAACTCACACAAACTTAAAATCTTAAGATTAACAGCAGTACTGACCACAGATGCTGCACAGATCTGAGGCTACACTGACCTTTTAATTGGCAAAAGGCTGCTCTTCCTCCTGAGCCACAGCCCCTTAATGCTGGTAGAGAGGAAAATCTATTTTAGATGCATCACATCTCAGACACCGACAACAGCCTCCTATTATTATCCACCTGAGAAGGGTCTTTCTCTTCTATCAACTTTAATGCGGCCCGAACCACAACATGTCTTTCCACAAATGTTACATCAAAATGACAGACTCAACACCGTAAAGTGTGCTGTTACTTTTATTGGCATTTCAAGTTTTTCATTCAACCTTTATTTAGTCGGGTAAATCTCATTGAGCCTCGTGGGCTCATTTACAAAAGCGACCTGCTACAAACTAAAGAATGATGAACAGCAATGGTAGAATTTCCTTAAACAACAAACAACAGAAAAAACATAAGAGAGAAATACAAAGTAAAATGCAAAAGTATCAAAAACTAGCAAAACACCACTATGGAAGCGTTTATGGGACGTATTTAAAACTAAAATGGTTTAGCAGGAATGCTTTTTCATTTCAAAGTCAAGCTGCCTTTTTTGAGTCATAAATAAAATTTAAAATGAATAAACCAAACTGCATTTTCATTTTCTTCTTCGAGACTGCTCAATTTGTAACTTAATTAAAATGATAAGTAAAATAACATTTAACATTTAATTTTCAATATATGTCTAAGTAAAAAGTGGCCAAAATTCATTTTGAAATCTCAATTTTGAAAATTAAAATGAAATAGCAGAAATGCTTTTTAATTTCAAAGTCAAGCTGCCTTTTTTGAGTCAGAAATAAAATTAAGATTAAATCATTTTCATTTTCTTATTCAGCACTGTTATATCTCATTGAACTACAGAGCAAACTGCATTTTCATTTTCATCCTGCCCCCCTGCGCTCAAAGTGTGACAATATTCAATCTCAAAAGCAAACCCAGAGTAATTGAGACGAAATTAAAACTAAAATGGTTTAGCAGGAATGCTTTTTCATTTCAAAGTCAAGCTGCCATTTTTTGAGTCATAAATAAAATTTAAAATGAATAAACCAAACTGCATTTTCATTTTCTTCTTCGAGACTGCTCAATTTGTAACTTAATTAAAATGATAAGTAAAATAACATTTAACATTTAATTTTCAATATATGTCTTAGTAAAAAGTGGCCAAAATTCATTTTGAAATGTCAATTTTGAAAATTAAAATGAAATAGCAGAAATGCTTTTTAATTTCAAAGTCAAGCTGCCTTTTTTGAGTCAGAAATAAAATTAAGATTAAATCATTTTCATTTTCTTATTCAGCACTGTTATATCTCATTGAACTACAGAGCAAACTGCATTTTCATTTTCAGCCTGCCTCCCTGCGCTTAAAATGTGACAATATTCAATCTCAAACTCAAACCACGAGAGTGACGTAATGCGCTTGTCAGACAGCAGAGGGCTTGCGGAGTTTTAGACAGGAGGAGACAGTTTCCTCCTTCCGCTGAAAGACCTGCTGTGAACTCTTGTCACGGGCATTTTTATTTATATATTATTATTATTTCTATTTATTTACTACTGTAAATAGGCTCTGTTCACAAGTGCCGTAAATCACTTGCGCATTGACCGGAAAGGTAATTTCCAGCTTCCGGTCTAGCCCCGGTCTCTGTGAAAATAGTGCTGTCTGAATGTTTACAAGAGCTGCCCAAGACAATGTTCATCTTATCGTTGATTCCTGGTCCCCTGCTCCGACAAGCAAACGTAACAAGGGATTTAAATTGCATGTCTCAAGTTTTCTGCACAACTACGAGGGTAAGTAACGTTAGTTTGATCGCGTTGTGTTGTTGCTACCTGTTAGCGGCTAACGTTAGCCGCGATCTTTTTTTTGTATACTCACGTTATAGAAACAGATTTTCCACACTTAAACAAAACGGCTCATATTTTGTGATCATTCTACAAACATGCTGCTCTTCTCAGTTTCATGCAAAAATCAGGAGACAGCTGTGAAGTCGTTGTCAGGGCTCTGTGTCAGGTCCATGAAGAAAGCTGAAAAACCTCACCATAGGGTGAAGCTAGGATTGTTCAGATGACAGTTTTAAGATTGTTGGTTCAGTAACCCCACGTTCCTGTTGTTAATGTAGATTTAGCTAAGATGGTAATTAAATATTAAATAAAAATAGGATGGAATTGGCTACACTTTAAGAAGATGTAAACAGTTGAGTTTGGCCTTGCTAGTCTCCAGTGGGTTATTTGCTGCATGCATTGTTCTTTTAATTTGGTAATTCATGCATATTATTGTAGTTTTACTTTAATCTAAAGAACACACTCACAGCCCTTCTTCTTCTTCTGAAGGCTAGAAGTTACTCTCTGATTTAAGGGGGGTGAACATTTGTGCTCAAAACAGTTTTCAGTTTATTAAAAAATAGACTGTGTGCACCCTTATGTTATGTTTAACTTGTCTTCTAGTTTCCTGGAGGAATACGTCGGAGGACTGGGCAGCAGAGCAGAGGAGTGGAGCGAGGATGTCAGTGTGAGTCAGTCAATCTAGTACATTCAGCTACATACTGTATTTACATTCTTGGTCTAATTATTTTGACCTCGTGTGTTTTTATGCAGCTCTCAGAAACTAAAGTCTTCACTCCCTCATGTGCACCTGCTGCTGAGAACCATATCACACCTGGGCAAAGGTAATGTTTTCTCCACAGAGGCTTGATTTTACTTCATTTTTTATCGATTTTACCTGTTTAACTTGTCATTTTATTGTATATTAAATTGAGTTTTTAGTTCACTGTGTGTTAGTGTACTGACATGTAAATACTGTACTGTACACACTACACTAATACTGTATAGGTTCTGCAGGCTCTGTGCTGCACAAGATTCATATATCTCGCCTCTTTGCTGCAGAAGCCTGGTGTTGGAGGAGGAGAACCACCTTCCTCCGCTTCCACACAGAGTCTGGTCTTCACCAACTCCCACCATAACCAGCAGCCGCCCCCGAGCTGCAGCACAAGATTTTGATGGCCGCTACAGTGACACACAAGTTATCCTGGACTGTACAGAACTACGGTGTCAAACACCTTCATCCCTGCTCCTCCAGAGTAAAGTCTTCTCTTTGGTCAGGAAGTGGAGATATGAAGTTTGATAGAAAAGCTGATGGCACAGTCTTGAAGAAAAACAAAATGCTGTCATTTACGTATATTGACATTGTCTTACATTTGTAAGTAGATATTCTTGATGGAAACATGTTGTACTGTTTTCTCTGGAGGTAAATAAAAATAAATGTCACATTTTTGTAAGTGCAGTACCTAAACATTTTATTGACCACTGTATTTTGGTATGTGGATATCTTAAATTAATTTTATGTGAGAATGTTAACCTATTGTACCTATGTAAGTTTTTTGAGAGGTCCAACTTTGAAAAACCTTGTTTATTTGATAGTGTCAAAAACAGGGTAAAGTTAAACAAACATATTAACAATCAAATGCCTTAAATGAAAATTACAGATATATTATCCATTCAATTGGATATTTTTTTAAATTATTGTTAGTCTTGTTTAGCCACAGTAACAACACAATATCCTCTGTATTTCAATATTTGAACACTTTAATTGTGAAATAGAAGGTCGAAATTTTACAGGTAAGAAATCATATGCTAAAAACCTTTAAAATAAAACTTTTATTGATTTATGGAATCTGCTACCAAGTAGGTAAACAGATTAATGAGGGCTGAAAATTTTACAAAAAAAATCTTGTAATTGCTTTGACTGATAAGGTATTTAGCAGCAGCCAGAACCAGGCCAGCCTGTGCTGATGTGTTGGGGCGCAGACGACGCTGAAGAAGGGCTGCTTGTTGAGATGGACGTGCCAGAGGCAAGGAGGGGCCGGAGTGTCTCTGAACCAGCTGGCTCAGCACAAGGCTCTGGCTGCAGGCCAAAGTCACCTGCAAACACACACACAATAATTAAATCTATATCACGCACATACATTCAAACAGGACTGCACAGATACTGATGAACTTACGGCTGAACTGTGACGACAGAGAGGTGGTGTTAAATTCAGAAACCTTCATGTCCCCGCTGGAGGAGAATGGTGGAGGTACAGGTGCTCCCAAACCTGGCAGTCGACCAATGGAGGTGTTGCTTCCTAGGGTGCTAACAGGAGGAGCAGTCTGGGAGTGAAGACTTTAGTTTCTGAGAGCTGCATAAAAACACACGAGGTCAAAATAATTAGACCAAGAATGTAAATACAGTATGTAGCTGAATGTACTAGATTGACTGACTCACACTGACATCCTCGCTCCACTCCTCTGCTCTGCTGCCCAGTCCTCCGACGTATTCCTCCAGGAAACTAGAAGACAAGTTAAACATAACATAAGGGTGCACACAGTCTATTTTTTAATAAACTGAAAACTGTTTTGAGCACAAATGTTCACCCCCCTTAAATCAGAGAGTAACTTCTAGCCTTCAGAAGAAGAAGAAGGGCTGTGAGTGTGTTCTTTAGATTAAAGTAAAACTACAATAATATGCATGAATTACCAAATTAAAAGAACAATGCATGCAGCAAATAACCCACTGGAGACTAGCAAGGCCAAACTCAACTGTTTACATCTTCTTAAAGTGTAGCCAATTCCATCCTATTTTTATTTAATATTTAATTACCATCTTAGCTAAATCTACATTAACAACAGGAACGTGGGGTTACTGAACCAACAATCTTAAAACTGTCATCTGAACAATCCTAGCTTCACCCTATGGTGAGGTTTTTCAGCTTTCTTCATGGACCTGACACAGAGCCCTGACAACGACTTCACAGCTGTCTCCTGATTTTTGCATGAAACTGAGAAGAGCAGCATGTTTGTAGAATGATCACAAAATATGAGCCGTTTTGTTTAAGTGTGGAAAATCTGTTTCTATAACGTGAGTATACAAAAAAAAGATCGCGGCTAACGTTAGCCGCTAACAGGTAGCAACAACACAACGCGATCAAACTAACGTTACTTACCCTCGTAGTTGTGCAGAAAACTTGAGACATGCAATTTAAATCCCTTGTTACGTTTGCTTGTCGGAGCAGGGGACCAGGAATCAACGATAAGATGAACATTGTCTTGGGCAGCTCTTGTAAACATTCAGACAGCACTATTTTCACAGAGACCGGGGCTAGACCGGAAGCTGGAAATTACCTTTCCGGTCAATGCGCAAGTGATTTACGGCACTTGTGAACAGAGCCTATTTACAGTAGTAAATAAATAGAAATAATAATAATATATAAATAAAAATGCCCGTGACAAGAGTTCACAGCAGGTCTTTCAGCGGAAGGAGGAAACTGTCTCCTCCTGTCTAAAACTCCGCAAGCCCTCTGCTGTCTGACAAGCGCATTACGTCACTCTCGTGGTTTGAGTTTGAGATTGAATATTGTCACATTTTAAGCGCAGGGAGGCAGGCTGAAAATGAAAATGCAGTTTGCTCTGTAGTTCAATGAGATATAACAGTGCTGAATAAGAAAATGAAAATGATTTAATCTTAATTTTATTTCTGACTCAAAAAAGGCAGCTTGACTTTGAAATTAAAAAGCATTTCTGCTATTTCATTTTAATTTTCAAAATTGACATTTCAAAATGAATTTTGGCCACTTTTTACTAAGACATATATTGAAAATTAAATGTTAAATGTTATTTTACTTATCATTTTAATTAAGTTACAAATTGAGCAGTCTCGAAGAAGAAAATGAAAATGCAGTTTGGTTTATTCATTTTAAATTTTATTTATGACTCAAAAAATGGCAGCTTGACTTTGAAATGAAAAAGCATTCCTGCTAAACCATTTTAGTTTTAATTTCGTCTCAATTACTCTGGGTTTGCTTTTGAGATTGAATATTGTCACACTTTGAGCGCAGGGGGGCAGGATGAAAATGAAAATGCAGTTTGCTCTGTAGTTCAATGAGATATAACAGTGCTGAATAAGAAAATGAAAATGATTTAATCTTAATTTTATTTCTGACTCAAAAAAGGCAGCTTGACTTTGAAATTAAAAAGCATTTCTGCTATTTCATTTTAATTTTCAAAATTGAGATTTCAAAATGAATTTTGGCCACTTTTTACTTAGACATATATTGAAAATTAAATGTTAAATGTTATTTTACTTATCATTTTAATTAAGTTACAAATTGAGCAGTCTCGAAGAAGAAAATGAAAATGCAGTTTGGTTTATTCATTTTAAATTTTATTTATGACTCAAAAAAGGCAGCTTGACTTTGAAATGAAAAAGCATTCCTGCTAAACCATTTTAGTTTTAAATACGTCCCATAAACGCTTCCATACACCACAAGGTAGATGTACAAAATCAAAAACAGGAACATGTCTGCATTGGTTTTTGCCAGGATTCCAAAAGATTCTTAAAACCATTTAGAGAGGTCAGGGCCGAGAGCTTCAGATCTTTTTGTAAGATATTCCAGGAAACAGGAGCAGAATAGGAGAAGGCCCTTTTTCCAAGTTCAGTCCTCACTGAGGGAACACT
>JBBPBX010034452.1:13247-15747 GCA_038048925.1 Garcialebias charrua
GCGTAGTTTGCGTCCTGAGACCAAACTAATCACTCCCTTTTGCAACATCGTTGAAACTTCCTCCCTCAGCACGTGTGCACGTGCAAGGTTGATCTTAGATTGCAACACCCCTGAGAAACGGGGCAGTCTCTTTGAGAACTGCAACTTGAGCCCGTGACGTATTGTTGTCATGACCCAATCATTTGGTAGACACGCCTCCCAGGCCTACGCATGCGCGCGGAGCCTGGATGGCATGTTGAATTGTTGCTCCTTGTGTTTCAGCGCTGAAGGGGTGACCTTTGATCCCTCTCGCGCCTTTTCGAGCAGGTTGCTCGGCCCAACAGAAGATATTGCGAGATCAGGCCGTGTCTGGCGGATCTCGTGTATCTTGCTGTGGTTCATAGTTTGACCGTGAGGTCTGGGTTTTATAAAAATGGGACTCTCAAGAACCAGGGCAGTCTGTGCTTTGGTACTTTTATTTTTGTACATGTCTGAAACAGTGTCTGTTTTGTTTACATATTCAGTAGGCGAGTCATATTTGGTGTGCGAACATATGTCACCAGCTCATCGTAGTTTTTTACGAGCAGAGACTGGGATCAGAAAGTTTGGTTCCCGTACCTCGTGGACGGGCGAACCTGTAAAATTATCAGTTCGTCCTGGTTCATCAGGTCTGGAACTGGTTTCCGTAGGAAGAGGTCGAAGCAGCACTCGGACGGTACTGAGAAGCCTCACAGTCCCCAACGGGTCTCTTTCGTGGAAGACCACGTGTGTTTTTCTTTGGTGGGGCAAATTTTTTCCTTGGCAAACCCTCGCGGAGGGCTTCCGCTTGTTTGCGTCTTTGTTCCAGCCTTGCCTGGACACGTTCCAGGGCTCTCCCAAAGAGTCCCGTCGACTCGATCGGGTGCTGTAGGAAAGTGGACCTCTGGTTCTCCGGGAGGTCCGACAGTGTTAGCCAAAGATGGCATTGGGCGACAACTATTTCTGCCATTGCTTTGCCCTGGGAAATAGCTACTGTTCCCATCATGCTGAGCACGAGGTCAGAGGCACGGCAGGCCTCCTCCATGGCCTCGGTTACGGCTTGTTCGTCTTTTGTTACCTGGATATCCTGTCGTTTTTCTGCCAGGTAGGCCTGTACCATGCTCGACGTATTAATTGCGCGAGCCACGAGGCCTTGGGCCTTGTTGCACTTCTCGAGTTGTTTCTCCGAAACGTGGTAGGCCCTGCTGGGTAGTGTTGGTTTCATCCCCGTGGCTGTGGGAGCCAGGTGAGCCGCCAGAGACTCCTCTATCGGGGTTGCGTTGGCAAGACCCAGAGCCTCCATTCCCGTGACATCCAAGAGTCGGGACAATGGCAGCATGATGGGAGCCCTGGCCTCCGCCCAGGAGCGTTTGAGTTCCATGAGAATGTCCGGAAAAATTGGAATTTTCTGCGACGTTGTCGGTTGCTTCGCGTAGAAATAGCTTCCCGCCAGCTTCGTATCCTGTTGACGAGGCGTGGGGTCTGGCCACGTGACCTGCAAGGCATCAGCGGCCCTATGGAACAGGTCGAACAGAGCAGGTACCGACAAGTCCGGCTCCGGAAGGTTCTGCGCCAGGTTCTGGGAGGAATGAACAGTTTCTCCCTTATCACCGTATTCGGCATCTATGTTGGACACTTCTGGCATCGAGTCCTCAACGGCAAGTGAGGAGTCCAACGCATTGTCCTCCCCGACTCGGCCAATGCACTCCAGGTCCACGTTTTTGGGCTCCGGTTCTGGAGCAAGCAGGTTAGTGCGACGTGCGACCTTCATCGCCATGGTCCTTGCCATAGATTTGGCCAACGTGTCCGCGTAACGTTTCCTCACTGTGGCCGTCATTTGACGACCGTGGGGGCAGGAGTCGGGGGATTCCAGTGCTTTCCTCGCGTGCAGGATCCCTAGGCAGACAGGACAGGCCTCGTGGGTGTCCGTCGCCGAGAGGGAGTAGCCGCATCCGCTGGGGCATGGGCGCGAGCGAGGACTCGTCGTCCTGGTTTTCTTCTTCTTTGTCCTCCGCTTTCCCTTCTCGGGAGCCATGTCCGGAGACGAGAAGAGTAGAAGTTGGTCCTAGTTTCCTTTTGTTCGAAGCCGTCTTCTCCGTCGTCTTGCTTTCGCTGGTAGACTGCTAGAGATTAGCAGAAGGTTGTGACGCAGTTAGCGTCGTCGAGCGAAGCTGCGGAAGAGAAGAAAAATTTTGGGTAAGTAGAAAAATGCTGGACTAGCTTTCACCAGCCCAGCAGTACGCAGGAAAATTTTCTCTGTACGCTCAGTTTATGGAGCAAGCTCACCTCAATCAAGCGATGCGACAACAGAGAAGTCCCGCGATGTTCAGGTGTTTCAGCGAGGTGAAGGGCAAAAAAGAGAAAGATGGAGGGGCGTCAGTTGCTTAAGTACCTAAAGGGCGGTACCTCTGACGCGGGGTGACGCCCCCTGTCGTAAAAGGCGTGATTGTATTCCTTCAGGTAATCGTGCGGGGGCGCAATTCCCATAGCAAGTATGTTGCAC
>JBBPBX010034452.1:20747-32629 GCA_038048925.1 Garcialebias charrua
ATGCATGTTAGGCTGATTCCCTGATGCATGCTCAATAATCCAGGTAGAAAAATCTAAAAAAGCTAAGTCTGGTCCTCTGGACATTCAAAAAAAACAAAAAAACAAAACAAAGCAAAAAATTGTAGAAACGTTTCGTCTTTCGTCCGAAAGACTTCCTCAGTCTGAGGTGCTGGGTTCAGCTCAGTCTTATAAATAGCACCCTCTCACAGTGTTACACAACCAGTTGGCTGATGACAGCCTGAAACCAGTGCTCATGTGAGCAGCTGGTTTCAGGCTGTCATCAGCCAACTGGTTGTGTAACACTGTGAGAGGGTGCTATTTATAAGACTGAGCTGAACCCAGCACCTCAGACTGAGGAAGTCTTTCGGACGAAAGACGAAACGTTTCTACAATTTTTTGCTTTGTTTTGTTTTTTTGTTTTTTGGAATGTCCAGAGGACCAGACTTAGCTTTTTTAGGTTAGGCTGATTGGTAACTCTAAATTGTCTCTAGGTGTGAGTGAGAGAGTGAATGGTTGTTTGTCTCTTTTGTCTCTGTCCTTGTGATGGACTGGTGACCTGTCCAGGGTGTCCCCCGCCCCTCGTACATTGATTGCTGGACATGGGCACCGATGACCCCCGTGAACCAAAATGAAACAAGCGGGTAAAATATAATGGATGGATGGATGACCACCACTGATTATAGCTTACAAATGATCAAAAAACAAAAATTTCAGTGTCTCAAAAATATGCAGTATACAGTATAGTTTTTTTCTGATTTTGTCACCAGTTTATCTTATTTTCTGTAAAACTACATTGCAGTTGAGCAAAATAACATTTTAATTTATGAAAATGCAGCTATCCAATCACATTCTTTTAAAATGATGTCTTCAGCCAGAAGCATGATTGAAGGAATTCTCATTGGTTAAGGCCCCATCACATATTTTAAAGAACTTGTGTTGACTTGTATAAATTTAGGCCAACAAAATGGGCATAACCTATGCTGAAGATGGAATAAACAAACAAAAAAAACAACAACAACTGGAAACATGTTTTGGATGTATACATACTGACTTGGTAAACAAGTTGAACATATAACCTGCGAGTAACTTATCAGTGACTTGTCCCTAGCTTATACCAAAGTTAGGTGAGATTTTTTTTTTTACTTATTCAGAGCGTGTGACCAATTTTAGTGTAAATTATGCTGGACTTATGTAGAGCATGTTGGAGCAGACTGCGACGAGGGGTGGTTGTTGCATAGTGACGTACAGCATCAGTACATGAAAAAAGTGATGAACACACTGGTGTAAGTCATATAATTTTGGTGTAAGTTTTGAATAAGCTACCAGCATGCTGCTCTAAGATAGCATAAGTTTTTTTTTTATGCCAACTGACAACAAAAGACAGTTTTCTACCCAGCAACTACCGGTACTCATACGTTGGGAGTGGTAAAAGCTGGCTGTGGATTCTTTGGTAGGCAGGAAGACTGGTCTGACAAGACTTCATTGTCTGATACAAGTCAGTACACAGTCTCACAGGACCAGAAAAGGATTACATGTTTTATTCACTGTTTTACTTTTTTATTAATATTATTGGATTACACATTGACAGGTAGGACTCATAGCATAAATCATTTTTATAACTTTACATCTTTAAGGTGACAAACTAATCCATGATACCTGTCTAAAGTGTACACTCATTGATGACTTCCGATGAGGAAAAGTAGGAAGGTGATTTTACCTCTAAAGCTGCTCTGTTTGCACAAAACTACAAACGGAGCACAGCTACAAGGTAGGAACGATACAACAGTAACTGACTGACTGCTCTCCGGCTCACGGTTCTTGTGTCAAACTATTCTGTACATTTTGTATTGAAGAGCAATGTTCAAGGAGAGAGCAGATTCCACTGTGCCAAGCTGTGTGACCCCGAGGTCTGACCAGTCCAAACATGAATTCAATGACCCAAACATTGATGTTTATAAAACGTAAGTCTTTATCAGGTATTCAGTCATGTAGTCATTTATAAAAATCAATTTTAACCATGACCTGAAATGTACCTATTGAATGTTTATCTTATGTTAAAGCCATTTGACAGTGGAGAGACCACACTCATTTGTGACCCCGAGGTCTGACCAGTCCAAACATGAAGGACATGAATTCAATGACCCAAACATTGGTGTTTATAAAACGTAAGCCTTTATCAGGTATTCAGTCATGTAGTCAATTATAAAAATCTATTTTGACCATGACCTGAAATGTGATTATTGAATGTTTATCTTATGTTAAAGCCATTTTACAGAGGAGAGACCACACTCTTTTATGAGCCATATCTCAATGAAGACTACAAGGTCTATGTCAGAGCCTATTGAGTTCAGAGGTGGAGGCTCCTCTCATCAACAAATGTGAGCATTTAAACCATATGCTTATTTTGTGACTATATTCATAAAAGTAACTCAACAATAAAATGTATTTTATGTTTATTTCCCTCCATAAAATTTGTTTAACAAATGGGTTAACTCATGAAATATATATTTAAAATAGTTAAAGCTCTTGAATTCAGTTCATTACCTGAAATGTGACTATTGACTGTTTATCGTATGTTAAAGCCATTTGACAGAGGAGAGACCACACTCCTTTATGAGCCATATCGCAATGCGGACTAGGTCTATGGATAAGCCTATTGAGTTCAGAGGTGGAGGCTCATCTCATCAACAAATGTGAGAGTTTAAACCAGATGCTTATGTGACTATACTCATGAAAGTAACTCTACAATAAAATGTATTTTATGTTTATTTCCCACCATAAAATTTGTTTGACAAATGGGTTAACTCATGGAATATATATTTAAAATAGTTAAAGCCCTTGAATTCAGTTCATTACCTGAAATGTGACTATTGACTGTTTATCGTATGTTAAAGCCATTTGACAGAGGAGAGACCACACTCCTTTATGAGCCATATCTCAATGAAGACTACAAGGTCTATGTCAGAGCCTATTGAGTTCAGAGGTGGAGGCTCCTCTCATCAACAAATGTGAGAATTTAAACCAGATGCTTATTGTGTTAAATCCCTTGAATTCTGTTCATTACCTGACATGTGACTATTGAATGTTTATCTTATGTTAAAGCCATTTGAGAGACAGGAAAGCAGATACATTAAGCAGACAAATGTCTACATGGACTGAGACGTCTGAAGACGAGCCCATCGAGTTCAATCATGGAGGTTGCTTTGATCAGTAAGAAATTAAATAGCATTTTTGTTTTGTGACTATACCAAAATACTAGTTTCACTTATGAAATCTACATACATTTATTTCACAAGCTGACATATATGATTAAATGTTTATGTTGAAGCGAAGGAAAGCAACTCTCTCAACATGGCTTGGACAGATCCAAGATGTCTGACTGGTCTAGAACTCTCCCTGTGGATTTCAAGATTGGACTGAATCCCAGTGAAACAAGGTACAAACCTAAAATGATCAGCCTAGTACTATTTTTTTGTTACAGTTATTCATTACAGGAAGCAACATTTCTGCAGGTTGATAAACTTGAAACAACATGACAACCTGATGGGGCACCTTTTACAGGAAGAATTTATTTTCAGACAAACCAGAATGAAAGTAGGACAGATTATTTTACTGTAAATGCACTGTTGTGTAATGCTGAATAAGCCTGTTACAACGTACATATAAACCATGCAAGACCCTAATATTTTCCACTACATAACCATAACATTCAGAAAGGAAAATGTCAAACTTCTAGCTAAACAAAGTTTGTATAACATTGTTTAAAAAAAAAACATTTTAAAACATTAAGACGCACGAAATTGCTTTTCTTGCTTGATCAGTCAGATTTCGGAACGTGACCGAGAAAATCTGATCTGATTTCATCTACAACCATTACATATACATTTTATTTTAAAATTTGCAGTGTTAATATTGTTTTTGTGAAGAAAATATTGTATAAATTGCATACAAGGTGCAAAAAAAGTGATGTCCTTATGAAATGTTATAATGTCAGTGAAATCTGTTGTTGTCCTGTGACTTTCAGTCTTTTTATATTTTTCAGTTTTGGTCACACCACTTCTTGCACTCATCAGACAGACCTGGATACTATTTTCAAGGTATAAGCAAGATTTTAAAATTATTTCAAAAATATTTAATCTTGTCATTTCCTTTATTTATTTATTTTTTTCATACCAGATCAACGCGTCCACTCTTGTAGGTTCAAAGAGCAACAATTTAAAAATAGCTATACAATTTAGAGTTTTTAATTTTTATTGTGAAGATAATTTCTTTGGTCTTAACATTTTCTTTGATCCATACAATGACAAAACAGCTGGTGCTGAGGAATAGTTTTCCACAAGTTCAGACTGCTTTACCATAACACGATGAAAGTCCCGGAATTTAAAACCGGTTGGCTCACATTGTTGGAGAGTTTTTTGTTTCTTGAACTGGCAGCAGTCTAGCTGAATCATGTACGTCACAATGTAAGATCCATTATCTGATAAACTCCAGTGAGGTTATAAAAGTGAGAAGCATGGGCCGGGAATGATTTTGTTGTTCCTGTTTTAGTTTTAGTTTAGTTTAGATTCTTTATTCATTTCAAATTTAAAAGAACACAAAAAAAAACTATTTACAATTCCACGTAAATAAATGTTCAAACATTACATGAAATGAAAGGAAGCAGAAGAAGATAAAATCTTATTATGTCTGCCCCTTTTTTAACTAAATTAATTCAAACAATCAATTCAAACAACAATAATCCAAACAAAAAAATTACACAATAAATAACTCATCATATTTTACCATTCATAAAATTTGAAACAAACCAATTTATACATATTTTTCCAGAAACCTACATTTATTCATTTTTTTAATCAAAGTCATTGTTTTTGCAACTTTTATATCATTTTCTAAACCCTTCCATAGACCTATTCCATGAATTAAAGTAGACCTACTTTTTGAACTAGTACTATGTTTTGGCTTAACAAAAACATCAGTAGGCCTACCCTTAAGATTGTAAGTGCTCTGTCTTTTTACAAAAAGCATTTGGATATTTGAGGGTAATGTGAAGTTTTGCGCCTTGTACAATATTAAGAGTTTATTGTAGTCAACCAGATCATAAAATTTCAGTAATTTTAATTTGCTAAACAATACATTTGATGGATGGTAACAATGCTTTCTGGTTATGATCCTTATTGCTCTTTTCTGTAAAATAAAAATGGGCTTGGTTATAGTTTTGCACGCTGTATCCCAAACCTCAACGCAATAAATTAAATGTGGGATTATTATTGCATTGTACAGCAAATACATTGCTTTGTCATTTAATAAATATTTAACTCTATACAATACTTCAATAGATCTTGGTAGTTTAGTTTTTACAGAATTTATGTGTTGTTTCCATGACAACTTATCATCAATAATTACACCCAAAAACTTCACTTCCCTTACCCTACATATTTCAGAGCCATCAATCTTAAAAGGAACATCAACAGTTATTTTTTTCTTACTAAAAATCATATAATTAGTTTTGTCTAGGTTCAAAGATAACTTATTTAATTTAAACCAATTTTGTATTTTAACAAATTCAATATTTACCAACTCAAACAATTCTTCCAAATCTTTGCCGCACAAAAGAAAGTAGTGTCGTCAGCAAAAAGAACACATTTGAGGACATCGGACACCTTCATTAAATCATTTACATATAAAATAAATAACTTAGGTCCAAGTACAGAGCCTTGTGGTACTCCACATATAACATTTCCTAAAGTAGATCTTACATCTTCTGTTTGAACAAACTGCTTTCTATCTTTCAGATAGCTAAATAATATCCATTGCAATGCAGGTCCTCTTATACCATATTTTTTTAATTTATCTAGTAAAATGGAATGATCAATGGTGTCAAATGCTTTTTTTAGATCAACAAATATACTCATGGGATATGCTGGTGAAGATTCTCAGTCGTCTAGGACATGATGAAATCAAAAAAGGCGTTCAATACAGGATCAACTGGACTTTATTTGTTGCAGAAAACGTTTCGACTTCTGTCCAGAAGTCTTTTTCAATTCTGAATGGAAGCTGTGAGAACGAGAAGTTTTATACAGGCTTACAAGTCACGCACCAACATATGAAATTGGAAACTGAAATAACACCACAAATTAACTAACATGCCCATTCTATTTAAATTGACAAAACGACAGCTGGGATGTGTCGTTTTGTCAATTTAAATAGAATGGGCATGTTAGTTAATTTGTGGTGTTATTTCAGTTTCCAATTTCATATGTTGGTGCGTGACTTGTAAGCCTGTATAAAACTTCTCGTTCTCACAGCTTCCATTCAGAATTGAAAAAGACTTCTGGACAGAAGTCGAAACGTTTTCTGCAACAAATAAAGTCCAGTTGATCCTGTATTGAACGCCTTTTTTGATACTCATGGGATGTTGTTTTTGATCTACAGCCATAGTAACTTGTTCCATCAACTCCATAAGAGCCATGGATGTTGAATTGTTTGATCTAAATCCATATTGGCTGTTACTTAGAATATTGTATTTACCCAAGAATTGGTTAAGTCTGGACACAAATAATTTTTCTAAAATCTTTGAAAATTGAGGCAACAAGGATATAGGTCTATAATTATTGAATATACATTTATCACCATTTTTGAATAGAGGAACTACTTTAGCTATTTTCATTCTGTTGGGAAACACTCCAGTTGAAAATGACAAATTACATATATATGTAAAGGGTTCGATAACATGACTCATTATTTCCTTCACCACCATCATATCCATTTCTTCACAGTCTTTGGATTTTTTGTCAGTACATTTTTTAACTACATTCATTATTTCATCCTTATCAGTTCCCATTAGAACCATACTGTTCACACAATTCTCAATCAAGTAATTTACATTTTTCCCCACTTTTGGTATTGAAGCCGAGAGATTTGATCCAACATTTACAAAGTAGTTGTTAAATCCATTCACAATTTCCTGTCCATCGTAGATTTCCTTGTTATTTACCACATAATGTTGAGAAAGATCCACACTAACCTTATTATGTTTTTTAAGAACATTATTCATTATTCGCCACGTTGCCCTCATATCACCACCACATTTATGTAGTAATTCACTATAATGTTCTTTTTTATGTTTTCTTATAATACCTGTTAATTTATTTTTGTACACTTTATATTTGTTTTCAGCATCAATTGATCATGTTTTCAAAAAAACACGAGTATAGATGGTTCTTTTTTTTTACATGTATTTCTCAGTCCATTAGTCATCCATGGTTGCTCAATGGTAATTTTCTTAACATTAATTATTTTCAAGCAAATTTTTTTATACAAAACTTCCAGAACATTCATAAATTTTTTGTAAGACAGATTCACATCATCTACATATACATCATCCCAATTTTTTTTTATCTAAGTCATCTTTAAATTTGTCTAAGTTTTTTTTAGATGTGTTTATGATTTTTTTCTGTTTTATAATTTTCTTTATGGGAATTTCATCATTTTTGTAAATTGTGAAAATTGGTAAATGATCACTCAAATCATTCATCAAGATACCACTTATCATTTCACCATCCATAATATTATTGAAAGTGTTATCAATTATTGTAGCACTGTGTGATGTGATTCTTGTTGGCTTAGTAATCAAAGGTAAAAAACTCAAACTGCACATTGAATCCATGAAAGTGCTGACGTCATTTGAGTCAGCCCCTGTCCCCAGGTCGATGTTGAAATCTCCGCACAATTTTTTTTTTACAGCTTTTAACCAAAATTTCCAACATTTTATCAGTGAAAATTTCTATTCTTGAACCAGGTGTTCTATATATACAACTTATTATTATATTTTTGTTTTTCATATTAATTATTTCTATAGTTATCATTTCCATTAAATTGTCTATAGCCATAGACATTTCATTATTTAATCTACATGTAATTTCATTTTTTACAAACAAGAGCTACTCCTCCACCATTTTTATTTTTTCTATTCATGTAATACAATTTGTACCCTTCAATATACGCAGTGTGTGAATTGCCATCATTTAACCATGTTTCTGACATTGCTACTATTGAAAATGATTTATTAAATGTGTTTAGATAGTCTCGTATTGAAGATAAATTTGCATTGATACTTCTGCAGTTTAAATGAATTATAGAGAGTGCTCCATTTTCTGTATTAATTTCATTGAGCTGTTCTACTGTAAAATATGCAATACCTTTAATAGCTGGAAAAAAAATTGTATCAGTAATATCTTCAACATTATATATTTTAGGTTCGGATTCTTTGTTCGTCACCATTAAATGATGCACAAACTCCTCAGAATATTATTTATCAATGATAAATAACTAAATAAAGCATGAATGAAAGCAGTAAGGAAGTTGTAACACCTGTATCAGGTAACATGCTGGTGAAGATTCTCAGTCATCCAGGACATGATAAATAAAAAAAAACTTCCAATACAAAAACAACTGGACTTTATTTGTAACAGAAGACTTTTCACTCCTCATCCGAGGAGCTTTTTCAATTCAAAAAGCAGAGTGTGGTGTACAGGATTATGAGGAGGTCAATATTAATACTGGCCTCTTTACCTTAATTAATGTACTTATTCAGATTGAATAGTAATTTCACGGATTCTTTCTTTTTCAGTTTACCCAATATTTCTGTGATCTTTCTGATGGATAAATAAATAAAGCCATTAAGTGACAGAGAACGTTGACTTTAGCTTGGTATGCCAGGAGACACTACCATTTATTTATAATAAATCAACTAAAATCAACATCATTACACTTGATTGACATGATTTCACTTTCTTGCAATTTAACACGTCAGCACATTTAAATTGTAACACAACAGACATAAATATAGGATGTTAACATACTTAGTCTGAGGCTCTATGACTTAAATAGTTTCCAGCTTAGAATTGAGGGAAAGGAGATAGGAGGAAAGATGGAGAGATGGTTTAAAGGAAATTGTCTTGAGCATGTTACCAGAAGTGACACTTCCCATCCGATTTCTGCTGAAATCCAGGTACGTTTGTAAACAGCTCTTTACCTTCGACGACGAGTCTGATAAAGAGATGACACCAGCCTTTCAGGCGTACAGAATCGTTGCAGGTCCAGCACGTCCGAGCCGGTTCTCGTTTACGTTTTCAACGTCTCCTTGGATCCGCTTCGATCATCAGAAAATATGTCAGCTACTGGTTGACTTCAAGATAAACTTATTCCAGGAAGGAATAAACAAAGTTTTGAGCTTACGCTCGTTCTAAGTGGACTCATAACAGCATGTTATTAGTCCTTAACTGGATGACGTGTCCTTAGCGTGTGACTAAACGTCCATCCAGCTCTTTGGGAAAAGTTCACATCTCTTGAAGTTCCCAGCAGACTCTGACGTTCCAGCAAAAACTTAGAACTTAAAAGAGGATCTGAGAGGAGCGAGTCTTGTCTCTTTTTCATTGGTCCGTGGACCAGCGAGGAGTTCACTTGTTGTTATCAAGATTCAAGGTGAAATTCAAAGCAGAGTGAAAATGTTTTGGAAAGACAGAGAGTGCTGGAGCCCTTCTCATGAAAACAACGGATTAACTGTCTTCTGACTTTCTTTTTTAATCACTGTTTTTTTATTAAAGTTTTTTCCTTTTATACATACAAATAAGAAAGCGTGGGTACAAAAAATGTTATACGTATGGTCTGTTTAAACAACATACATAAACGCAAACAAAAATTCTTTAAAACTTAATCCCATTCACTCCTATCCAGGTCACTGCCCTATGTCCACACACTACATCTTTAAACCTGACAAAAACAGAGAGCACAAAAAAAAAAAAAAACAGAATTCACCTGAAATATTATTGTATATTTTGGAATGTATCAAGAAAAAGCCCCCATATTTTATTAAATTTCTCAGTAGAGTGCTGAAGAGAACACCTTATTTTTTCTAGTTTCAAGCATGACAAAAGGTCATATAACCACTGTTTATGAGTTGGAAGGGCAGCACCCTTCCATCTTATTAGAATTGCACGCCTTGCTAACAAGGAACAAAAAGCCAGTGCTTGTCTTTTGGAGGCTGATAGAGGTAACTCTTCACCACTGATACCAAACAGAGCAAGGAGAGGGCTAGGTGTTACTTCTACTCTGAAGATTGTGGACAGGGTTTTAAAAACATCCGTCCAAAACTGACCAAGGCTGGGACAGGACCAGTACATATGAACCAGTGTGGCCTCAGCAGTTTTGCATTTGTCACAGTATGGGGTGATTTCTGGATAAATACGAGACAGTTTGCTTTTGGAGAAGTGGGCTCTGTGTACCACTTTAAACTGAATAAGACAATGGCGTGCACATAGAGATGTTGTGTTAACAAGTTTGAGTATAGAAGCCCATGTTTCATCTGGAATGGTCATGCCCAGGTCCTCCTCCCATACAGCTTTAAGTTTGGGTGAGGAGGTCTCTATCATGTTCAACATTAGATTGTAAAGCCGTGAAATAAGCCCTTTACGGGTCGGGTTCAATTGTAAGATGGTTTCCAACAGTGTAGGCTCTGGTAGAGAAACTGAGCCTGAAAAATGTGATTGAATAAAATGTCTGATTTGTAAATATCTGAAAAAATGGGATTGTGGTAGACCATACTTATTGCTAAGTTGTTCAAATGATGCCAATTTCTTCTCAATGAAAAGGTCCTTAAAATGAGTAAGACCGCTCCTGTGCCATCCCAGAAACACCCCATCCTGAAGAGAAGGTTTAAACAAATGGTTAGGTGCAATGGGGCTTAGAGGGGAAAAATCCTTAAGTTTAAAATGTTTTCTAAACTGGCCCCATATTTTTAGTGAATGTTTCACTACAGGATTCAAAATGGAGTTGGGTGAGGAGAGTGAAAGTGGAGCACAAAGCATAGCTGGTAGAGATATATTATTGTTGTTGTGTAATTCCATAGTCACCCAATCAGGGGAATTACTCAGGTTATGGTAAAAATACCAGTGCACTAAGCATCTGAGGTTAGCAGCCCAATAATAAAACCGAAAGTTAGGAAGACCAAAACCCCCCTCCTCTTTAGGTTTTTGAAGATTCATCTTATTAAGCCTTGGACGTTTATTCCTCCATATGTAGGATGAAAAAATTGAATCCAGCTCGTTGAAAAATATATTAGGAATAAAAATAGGTAGTGCCTGAAAAACATATAAAAATTTGGGTAGTATAGTCATTTTAATTGAGTTTATACGTCCTACCAAGGACATGGAAAGTGGCGTCCATTTTGTGAGGGATCTTTTCACTTGGTTCAACAGTGGAGTCAGATTTTCTTTGAACAAGTTTTTATGTTTTTTTGTCACTGTGACACCCAGATATGTAATTTTTTGTCTTTCAATTCTGAACGGCAAATTAGTAAAGTCTGATATATTTACTTTATTACTTAAAGGGAAAAGCTCACTTTTGGTAAGGTTCAATTTATACCCGGAGATCTGGCCAAATTGGGTAAACAAGTTGAGGGCAAAAGGCAATGAAGTTGATGGCTTGGAAATAAAAAGTAAAAGGTCATCAGCGTAAAGCGACACCTTATGTTCCATGTCATTTCTCCAGATGCCGGATATCTCCTTACTGGTTCGTAGTGCAATAGCGAGGGGCTCTATGGCTAGATCAAAAAGCAAGGGGCTAAGAGGACAGCCTTGGCGGGTGCCTCTTTGTAATTTAAATGGTTTCGAGGTTTGAGAATTAGTACGTACTGTAGCAGATGGCTGATGGTACAATAATTTAATCCAATGAATGAATTTTCCTCCAAAACCAAATTTACTAAGAGCTGCAAAAAGATAGTCAAATTCAACCCGATCAAAGGCCTTTTCAGCGTCAAGAGAAACAACACACTCATCCGAGACTGTGGGACTTGAATAAACTATGTTAAGCAACCTACGTATATT
>JBBPBX010034453.1:5355-27432 GCA_038048925.1 Garcialebias charrua
TGTCCCCCTTTTATTATCTCCCCTTCTTTAGCTGGTGCTCTGTAACAACAAAGAAGAGCTTTAATTTTTCAACTGGGTCTTTTTGCAGGAATGAGAACTTTTCTAAATGAAGACGTTGGTCCAGACTGAGACAGAACCTTCAACTGGACCCAAACTGAGACGCAGCTCTGCAGGCGCCGAGTAAAGGGTTTACAGAGGCTCGGACAGATGGAGCAGACCACACATTATTTTATCTCTCTCACACACACACACACACACACACACATGCACACACAACAACAATCCCTTTAGCTTCTGGCCTCGTGTCCACAAACACCTTCATGTTGATTTTATGCAGTTTGGGTTCAAGTCAGAGTCCAAAACACTTGGAGTCCGGTTCTTTTGGACTTTTTCTCCACTGACTGGACTTAACGAGTTCAATCGGGTCAGAACTCTGAATTCAAGCTAAAAGAATGGATCTGTGGAACAGAATCCAGCTGCACGTGTTTGGTCAGATGATTGTGTTTTATGATCAACGCTGATGGAGCGACACAAACGATAAAACCACAAACTGCTGAGGAAAATAAAATAAATAAAAAACAGAACAGCAGAAAGTGGTGAGCTGCAGAGAGGGGCAGAAAGCGACGCGCTCCCTCCTGCAGGACAGGAACTTCAACGTTCCTTAATTAGACGTAAAGCTCGTTCAGAGGAGCAGCTGAAGCTGTGAGATTAACGAAGGCTCGGATCACCGAGCCGACAGAGAAACAAGTTCCCACGAAGCAGAGTCGAGTCATCTGGGGTCAGTGTCTGAGTCCAGTCCACAGCTGAACGTTCTGGAGTTGTTTTAGTCGTTCAAAATGTTAACATGTTCCTGCTTGTTTTGTTCATCCTGCAGTTAGAACACATTTAATCCAGATGTAGCTGATGTTTCAGGACCAACCTCTTCAGAACAACGATCTCATCGAAGGTTCAAAAACATCTTATCTTTCCGTCTGCGTCACTTTCAAACCTCCAGGAGAAAAAAATTCACAACAGATTTTATCACACGAGTAACACTAAGACAAAACAACAGCTGTCTGCAGGTTTTTTAGTCAGCTGCGACTTTAAAAACACGACAAATTAAATCTACATAAACACAACAAATGTTCAGTTTTGTTCAATTTCTTCTAAAAGAACAAATTCATTTAAACTTTGACCTAAATTGTTCAACAAAACAACTTTAAGAGAAGAGAAACTGGATTCTTCCGCGAGGACAACAAACTCCTTCTGGCAGGACTGCTGCATCATGGGAGTTGTAGTTTTGTTACAGTGCAACAAATGAAACCCTCAGACTGGCTCAGAGAAATAATTAAAAAAAATAAACAAACGTATAAATTTAAGATGTAACTTGATAAATGGAAAAACTGTAAATAGAAAATCTGGACATATTTTAGAATTAAGGACTAAAGTTAAGAAATTTGAATTTAGGAGCTGAAAAAGTTCAAATATCAGCTGCAACCAACCATCCATCCATTCTGCTGTTTAAAGACTTTAGATCCAATGTTTTCATCCAACCAACCATCAATCCAACCAACCATTCATCCATTCTGCTGTTTAAAGACTTTAGATCCAATGTTTTCATCCAACCAACCCTCCATCCAACCAACCATTCATCCATTCTGCTGTTTAAAGACTTTAGATCCAATGTTTTCATCCAACCAACCCTCCATCCAACCAACCATTCATCCATTCTGCTGTTTAAAGACTTTAGATCCAATGTTTTCATCCAACCAACCATCCATCCAACCAACCAACCAACCAACCATTCTGCTGTTTAAAGACTTTAGATCCAATGTTTTCATCCAACCAACCATCCATCCAACAAACCAACCAACCATTATGCTGTTTAAAGACTTTAGATCCAATATTTTCATCCAACCAACCATCATTCCATCCAACCAACCAACCATTCTGCTGTTTAAATACTTTAGATATAATGTTTTCATCCAACCATCCATCCATCCATCCATCCAACCAACCAACCAACCATTATGCTGTTTAAAGACTTTAGATCCAATGTTTTCATCCAACCATCCATCCATCCATCCATCCAACCAACAACCATTCTGCTGTTTAAAGACTTTAGATCCAATGTATTCATCCAACCAAACATCCATCCAACCAACCAACCTGCTGTTTAAATACTTTAGATCCAATGTTTTCATCCAACCAACCATCCATCCATCCAATCAACAACCATTCTGCTGTTTAAAGACTTTAGATCCAATGTTTTCATCCAACCAACCATCCATCCAACCAACCAACCATTCTGCTGTTTAAAGACTTTAGATCCAATGTTTTCATCCAACCAACCATCCAGCCATCCAACCAACCAACCAACCAACCAACCAACCATTCTGCTGTTTAAAGACTTTAGATCCAATGTTTTCATCCAACCAACCATCCATCCAACCAACCATTCATCCATCCAACCATTCTGCCATTTAAAGACTTTAGATCCAATGTTTTCATCCAACCAACAATCCAACCATCCATCCATCCATCCAACTATTCTGCTGTTTAAAGACTTTAGATCCAGTTTTCATCCAACCAACCATCCATCCATCCAACCAACCATCCATCCATTCTGCTGTTTAAATACTTTAGATCCAACATTTTCATCCAACCATCCATCCATCCATCCATCCATCCAACCATTCTGCTGTTTAAAGACTTTAGATCCAGTTTTCATCCAACCATCCATCCATCCATCCAACCATTCTGCTGTTTAAAGACTTTAGATCCAGTTTTCATCCAACCAACCATCCATCCATCCAACCAACCATTCATCCATTCTGTTGTTTAAATACTTTAGATCCAATGTTTTCATCCATCCATCCATCCATCCAACCAACCATTCATCCATTCTGTTGTTTAAATACTTTAGATCCAATGTTTTCATCCAACCATCCATCCATCCATCCAACCATTCTGCTGTTTAAAGACTTTAGATCCAGTTTTCATCCAACCATCCATCCATCCAACCATTCTGCTGTTTAAAGACTTTAGATCCAGTTTTCATCCAACCAACCATCCATCCATCCAACCAACCATTCATCCATTCTGTTGTTTAAATACTTTAGATCCAATGTTTTCATCCATCCATCCATCCAACCAACCATTCATCCATTCTGTTGTTTAAAGACTTTAGATCCAGTTTTCATCCAACCATCCATCCATCCATCCAACCATTCTGCTGTTTAAAGACTTTAGATCCAGTTTTCATCCAACCAACCATCCATCCAACCAACAACCATTCTGCTGTTTAAAGACTTTAGATCCAATGTATTCATCCAACCAAACATCCATCCAACCAACCAACCTGCTGTTTAAATACTTTAGATCCAATGTTTTCATCCAACCAACCATCCATCCATCCAATCAACAACCATTCTGCTGTTTAAAGACTTTAGATCCAATGTTTTCATCCAACCAACCATCCATCCAACCAACCAACCATTCTGCTGTTTAAAGACTTTAGATCCAATGTTTTCATCCAACCAACCATCCAGCCATCCAACCAACCAACCAACCATTCTGCTGTTTAAAGACTTTAGATCCAATGTTTTCATCCAACCAACCATCCATCCATCCAACCAACCATTCATCCATCCAACCATTCTGCCGTTTAAAGACTTTAGATCCAATGTTTTCATCCAACCAACAATCCAACCATCCATCCATCCATCCAACTATTCTGCTGTTTAAAGACTTTAGATCCAAGAAAGTTAATTCTCAATAGTCCAGGTATCAAATCTGCTCATTCTCAATCAGTTCATCTGGACAGTTTCTTTTTAGCAGAAACGTTTCACCCTCACTCCAGAGGGCTTCCTCAGTCAGAGTAGTCCAAAGCACACTGAAGTTAACCCACCAAGTAAGCAACTTATGTGGACCAACCAGTTTGCTGTAGCCAAGCAGTCAGCCAAGCTGACTGAGGAAGCCCTCTGGAGTGAGGGTGAAACGTTTCTGCTAAAAAGAAACTGTCCAGATGAACTGATTGAGAATGAGCAGACTTTAGATCCAGTTTTCATCCAACCAACCATCCATCCATCCAACCAACCATCCATCCATTCTGCTGTTTAAATACTTTAGATCCAACGTTTTCATCCAACCATCCATCCATCCATCCATCCATCCATCCAACCAACCATTCTGCTGTTTAAAGACTTTAGATCCAGTTTTCATCCAACCATCCATCCATCCAACCAACCATTCTGCTGTTTAAAGACTTTAGATCCAGTTTTCATCCAACCAACCATCCATCCATCCAACCAACCATTCATCCATTCTGTTGTTTAAATACTTTAGATCCAATGTTTTCATCCATCCATCCATCCATCCAACCAACCATTCATCCATTCTGTTGTTTAAATACTTTAGATCCAATGTTTTCATCCAACCATCCATCCATCCATCCAACCATTCTGCTGTTTAAAGACTTTAGATCCAGTTTTCATCCAACCATCCATCCATCCATCCAACCATTCTGCTGTTTAAAGACTTTAGATCCAGTTTTCATCCAACCAACCATCCATCCATCCAACCAACCATTCATCCATTCTGTTGTTTAAATACTTTAGATCCAATGTTTTCATCCATCCATCCATCCAACCAACCATTCATCCATTCTGTTGTTTAAAGACTTTAGATCCAGTTTTCATCCAACCATCCATCCATCCATCCAACCATTCTGCTGTTTAAAGACTTTAGATCCAGTTTTCATCCAACCAACCATCCATCCAACCAACCAACCATACATCAACACGACAACCTCCTGATGTCAAAGAGGCAACAACAGAAATCTGATTCTCAGTGAACGTCACAGACAGATTCTCTCCTGATTGTAACGTCGTATAAGAGAATAAAAATAAACCAGAACGCGCTGCAGGAATCTGAACAGCCAAAGCCGGTTCTTTGTTTCCAGCAGGAGCTGCGATCCGACCCGGTTATTATTCCCACGTCGTTAAGAGCAGCCGAGGCGGGAGGAGGTGGACACGAGTGCTGACGAGCAGGAAACAGCAAGACGCTCGCAGCCGAGGGGGTTGCTGCAGCTTAAAGATGCTTAAATCACTGCAGAGGCCGTTTTAAAAGAAGAGGCTAAATGTTTTTACTGTCGCTGCAGAACGGCTAAAAGCAGCCGATACGGTTTCAGCTCATCTGTTCGTTGTTGCGTGAATGTTCACGAAGCGTTTGCTCTGATCCGTTTTTCTTACGTACGATTCTCGTCCCCGCAGTTTTCAGCTGTTTCTACAAATCATAAAATCAAAACATTCGGCTTGTTCGGGACAATCTGCTGTGACTTTTGGTGCTGGTGCAACTTTAGCTTCTTGAAATATTTAGCCAATTTTCTGATATATTTTTTTAACAATTCATTAAGTTTGAAGCATCAATGACTGAATTTAAACAGATAAAAAGTTTTTCTATTTCAAAAAACCAGTTTTTACTGAACTTTAAAAATCAAAGGAGACATTTTAAAACATTATTTCCTTCTTAAAGTGTCTGTGACATCGTCTTATAACTTTGCATATAGTGACACAAAATAAATATCTTGTATCATTCAACTATGTTTGTTTTAGCAAACAAAATGATATATTAATGAAAATTCCTTTCAAAGTGAGTTTAAAATTACAAATGGTGTTTCTTCACGGGACATCCGACTACACGCGAATGCAACATCTGTGACTTAAGAGGGAGAACGTCTTTAGAACGCCCCTTTTACATATTCATGGCGGACAATAAATAAACCGACTAATTTATCAATCTAAGTGAAGATTTGAGTGATTTGTCTTCAGTTTGGGAAGCAGAAAATTAGATGAACAAAAAACAGCAGGTTCTAATTTAGGTCTGCACCCGTATTTATTTGAGTCTTACCTTTTCAGGAAGCGAGGGAGCTCCGAGGGGGGGGCAGCTTTGTTTATTCCATTCTTGACGAATTATTTCATCTTTTGGGAAAGTGAAAAGGCTCACTTGTTCACTGATGCTATTAGAACACCCAAATGCGACACAACGTAATGGCATTTTTCAAGTTATACAAAAAAAAAATAATAGTCGAACGTGCAGAAAATGAATCTGCGTTCTATACGCAGCCGCAGAGTGAAATTCCTGCACTGACGTCACAGATGTTGCATTCGCGTGTAGTCGGATTTCCCGTGAATAAACATGGCGCGAAGTTTAAAATCACTTTTAAATCAAAATTAAATTGATTTATCATTTTGCTTGTACAAACAAACATAGTTGAATGATACAACATATACTTATTATGTTGAGAAATGTTATGCATAGTTCAAACATCATGTCAGTGGACCTTTAAATATTATTAAAACGCCAACATTAAAGTTTCGTACACAAAACTGTTCCCGTGTTTCTGTTCTTTTAGAGCTCGGTGAGGACGGTTCTGTTAAAGAAACCGGGCCTCAAGGACGGCAGATGAAGGATAGACCAGACTCCCTGAGACGGTTCTGGTTCTGATCCGGCAGCCTCCCTGAAGTCAGAGCTGGAGGAAGTGGAGCGGATCACGAGTCGTTCACTTTATTCCTCCAAAACTCCCAGAACCTGTGTTCAAATGTGCAGAACCATCAGAACCACGGCTCCACTTGATTGACGGGGTAATGGAGGCAGCAAAATGTGCAGAATTACCAGTAGCTCCGTCAGCAGCATCCGGCGTTCAGGGAGAGGAAACGATGAGACTGAAGGTTTGACTGAGAATAATAAAAGTTAATAAATAATAAAAGTTCATAAAGATCAGAATGGATCGTGGAGGCAGAGAGATGATGACGATGATGATGGTGGGTGTAAGTGAGGTGAAGATGAGCTGGACCCTCCTGGGAGTGATGAGGAGACACTCGGGTGTTTGTTGCAGCAGCGTGCGATCGATGCCGACTCACCACGGTCCTTCATGCTGCTTTTAGAGCAGCGGCCATGATTATTAATTCATTAACCGTTTCCTCTCCGGCTTCGTAAGTAAAGACAGCTCTGCAGCTTCACACCACTCCGCAGAGCCGAAACACTAAACAAACAAACAAACAAACAAACAAACAACAACAACAACAACAAGAGCTGCTCCTCAGTCAAATGTGACGTAAATTTAAATCAAACTGAAGCAGAGAACGAGCATCGCCTGGACGACACAGCAAGGTGCCAAATGACAGCTGAAAGCTACAGAAGAAGCTACAACGAGCAGAACATGAGCTAAAAGCAAAACATTTTTAACTATAATCAGCAGAAAGGTAGCTGAAAGCTAAAGAACAGCAGCTAAAAGTGGAGAATGGAAGCTAAAAGCAGAATACAGGCAGTCCTTGACTTACAACGGTCTCGAGTTATGTTTCGCGGTTACAACGCATCTCTCATAAAATAAAATTATTTTGAAATTTTTATTTTGAAAAGCCGAGTTACGCAGTTTCCGGTTTTGCTAGCTGTGGAGGCTACAGCTGCCCTATACTCTCTAAAAAAGCTAAGTCTGGTCCTCTGGACATTCAAAAAACAAAACAAAACTGTACGTAGTACAACTTACTGTTACTGTGTGTACTGTGAACGCGGTTTTACGTCGTAAACGAATATGTACGGAGGATGGACCGAGCTGGACGGCGGTTTTGCAATGTAAACGCCATAGAGAATACGGAGGAGGGACAGGAACGGCTTCACCAGCATACCAGTAGGTCATTAACTCTTTTTTCCTTCATTATGGCTCCTAAATGTATGTGTGTTTTAATAATTATGTAGGGTACTTTGTTAGGATAGGCTAAGTGCTTGGTAAAATACAGTACTATAGGTATAAGGTGAAGTATTTACGTATGTTCTGACTTACGTCGAAATTCGATTTACGACGCAACGTAGGAACGGATCTCTGTTGTAAATTGAGGACTATCTGTAATCGTAGCTACAGATAGAACTGCAGCTAAAATTAGGAAAACTAGCTAAAATGAATAAAACAGTGAGTCAAAGCAGCAAAATATTTAATAGTGGAGTTAAACTGGGACACAGACTAATTCACTGTGAACTAAGAGCAACAAAATAATCAGCTAAAACACAAGCAGAATGGAAGCTAATAGAAACCAAACAGTAGCTAAAATCTATAAGCCAAAGAAAAGCAGCTAAAAGCAGCAAAACAGATGCTACAATTAGCTAAACAGTAGCTAAACTTAAACTGATTTAATTGATCATTTAAAATATATTTTTAATAAATTTAGCTGCAGAATAAAACGTTTGTCACTAAAGCTTAAATTTGATTGGCCCAGAGCGCTTGGGGGCGGGAGTTAATGATAACTCAAAGCTGATTGTTCAGAGCAAAATAAATACAATCAGAGATAAAAATTAAAATAACTAAAACCAGGTTAACTCGTAAAAAAAATAAAAACTTGTTAAAAAAAATGAACAAAAGATATTAAAAAAAAGATTTGATGCTCCGTCATATTTCCACATTTACTTCTGTACAATCTGCTTAACATTATTTTATTATTCTTTTTTAAACAATGCTTCAATTTTACTGACACACCACATCACCAGCTTCAAAATTAAAATACAAGAATAAAGTTAAATAATTTTAATTAAATAAGCACCACATCTGAGAGAACCGAGAGAAGAAAAACACAAACGAGTTTCAGAGAAATAAAATAATTAATCAGAACAGATGTTTTTGGATTCTGTCTGACCATCTGAGTGTCTACTTCCTGTTTCCTTATCTCTCACACACACACACACACACACATGTACGGTGACATCACACCTCTTGTGATAATCTCGACCTGGTTTTCTCTCCACAGATCAGACGTTGCTCTGAGTCTTCAGGAGCAGAACCCAGACCAGGTCACCCGGGACCGTTTGGGTTTTTACTGAGTCATCGGCACTGCGGCCCATCCTGCATGCAGACCCTGTCGCTGCACAAACACACACTGAGAGCCACAATGGCACTCATTGATCGTGCTCCTAAACCTCGACTGGGTTCCGTTATGTAAGAACCCGGAGGGGCGAGGAGGGGAACGTCCGAGGGCGCGAGCAGAGAGGAGACGTCACGCCGGCAGACTGACTGCAGGAGCAGAGAGGATGTGGAGAATACAGAAACTTCTTATTTAATCAGAAGCAGCAGCGTCACAGAGACTGGATTATTCTGTTTGATTAGTTAAAGTTTTAATCCGGGCCTCTTTTTGTTAGATTTCCCTCCAAGCAGTTAGACTTGAACTCTTTCAAAAGCCCTGCTGATCTGTCAGAACCACTTTGAAGGTTTTTCTTTGGGATGTTGGCTTCATCTGAAAACCTTTTGGTCCAGTTTTCATCCCTGACTTGAGCTGGACCTCGGTATACGTTAGGGCTGTAGTGATACAATAATCTCACGATACGATATATATTGCGATATTCTGCTCACGATACTATATATATTGCGATATTCATCAAACTATACAATTCAATACACTTTTGCGATTTTCTGAAAGATTTTAGAGGGACAGAGTGATTTTGGTGACATTTTGAGACTGTTATAGACTTGGATTGAATTAATTTAACTGAAAACTGATTAAAAGCACCAACTACACAATACCTGGCTCTGGTTGGACATGGACACAGACTTAAAGTCGACAGCTGGACAAAATGAATCAAAGAAGTGGTGAGAAAACATGTTTCTTTTAATTGAAACAGTAAAAACTGTAGCTTACATGCATTTGTAAAGTAAATAAAGTGCACCAAGTGCCCTGCTCTGAATAGTTTGAAACCTTTTTAACCTTGACACTTAACATCTGAAGGAATCACTCTAAGTGCTTGGTAAGTAAACAGTAATATGACTTCTCCAAAACAGTCTATAATTCAAGTAATGAAGAACATTTAACTTCAAATGCACCCATCTTAGCAGAGCTTAAGGCCTGTAGATAGACCCTGACTAATAAGTGAACTCTAAACAGGAAGTCTACTCTGCAGACCGGCAGTTGGATGTTACGATACTTGTGGATGAAAATCGATTTTTTTTTTTCTAGGAAAGAAAAAAATCGATATATATCACAAAATCGATATTATTACACAGCCCTAGTATACGTTAGCCTGGTGGAGAAGTCGACCAGCGTTCCTCTGATCAACCGTCGGCGTGCGTCTTGGGGATCAGTCTCAACTACCACCACAGCCAATGTTACCTCAGCATCGTTAAGATGAACAGAAGTCATTTTAGAGTTGGCCAAAGTTGACACGGTGTGGCGGCCATCTTGAATCAGGTTGACTCCCAAAGCTAACAGCAGTAGATAAACATCACATGATGCTTCCTGAGAGTTTCAAAAACATTCCACCACTGGTTCAAGAAATATTTTGCTAACAGACAAAGTAGCACTGATAATTACATGATTGCCCACCTTCCATGGCGACTAAAATGTAAAAATTCTTTTTGCACATTCTGATCTTTCTAAAATCCTGTTTCCCAGAATCCTTCAGTCCATAACAACTTATTTCCCCCAGCTGGCTGACAGGACGGGACAAGATGGTAAGATTTATTGTAAAGTTTAACAGGAAAATTTATTGTAGTTTAATGGTAAAATTTATTGCGAAGTTTTAATGGCAATATATATTGTAAAGTTTTAACAGTAAGCCGTACCGTAAAGTTTTAACTGTAAGATTTATTGTAAAGTTATATCACAATTTTACATAAGGGTTTAATGCAAAGTTTTAACAGTGAGATTTATTGTAATGCTTAACAGTAACATTTATTGTAGTTTAATGGTAAAATTTATTGTAAAGTTTTAATGGAAACATATTGTAAAGTTTTAACAGTAAGTCGTAACGTAAAGTTTTAACTGTAAGATTTATTGTAAAGTTTACTGGTGATTTATTGTAAAGTTTAACAGTAAGATTTATTGTAAAATTTCAACCGTATGGTTTACTGTAAATTTTAATAGTAATATTCATTGTAAAGTTTAACAATAATATTTATTGTAAAGTTTAACAATAAGATGTATTGTAAAGTTTAACAATAAGATGTATTGTAAAGTTTTAATGGTAATATTTATTGTAAAGTTTCAACAGTAAGATTCAACAGTAAGATTCAGTGTAAAGTTTTAACAGTAAGATTTATTGTAAAGTTTCAACAGTAAGATTCAACAGTAAGATTCAATGTAAAGTTTTAACAGTAAGATTTATTGTAAAGTTTTAACGGTAAGATTTATTGTAAAGTTTTAATGGTAATATTTATTGCAAAGTTTCAACAGTAAGATTCACTGTAAAGTTTATTCAGTAAGATTTATTGTAAAGTTTTAACTGTAATATTTTTTGTAAAGTTTACTGGTGATTTATTGTAAAGTTTAACAGTAAGATGTATTGTAAAGTTTTAACAGTAAGATTTATTGTAAAGTTTTAACTGTAAGATTTATTGTAAAGTTTTAACAGTAAGATTTATTGTAAAGGTTTAATCGTAATATTTATTGCAAAGTTTACTGGTGATTTATTGTAAAGTTTAACAGTAAGATGTATTCATTCATTCATTCAACCTTTATTTAGTCAGGTAAATCTCATTGAGCCTCGAGGGCTCATTTACAAAAGCGACCTGCTACAAACTAAAGAATGATGAACAGCAATGGTAGAATTTCCTTAAACAACAAACAACAGAAAAAAAAAAAAAAAACGTAGGAGAGAAATAGAAAGTGAAATGCAAAGTATCAAAACTAGCAAAACACCACAAGGTAGATGTACAAAATCAAAAACAGGAACATATCTGCAATGGTTTTTGCCAGGTTTCCAAAAGATTTTTAAAACCATTTAGGGAGGTCAGGGCCGAGAGCTTCAAATCTTTTTGTAAGATATTCCAGGAAGCAGGAGCAGAGTAGGAGAAGGCCCTTTTTCCAAGTTCAGTCCTCACTGACGGAACACTGCAGGTAATCATGTCCTGAGAGCGCACACTGTAGCTGCACTCACGTAAAGACATGTAGGAGGAGATGTATGAGGGCAGCAGACCAAGAAGTGATTTAAAGATGAAAATGTACCAGTGGAAGAGTCTGCGTGAGGTTAATGATGTCCAGTTAACCAGTGAATACAGGGTGCAGTGGTGGGTACGATAATCACAGCCAGTTATGAATCTTAGTGCACCATGATAGACAACATCCAACATCCGCAGGGTGCTTGTAGGAGCATTCATGTAGAGAATGTCACCGTAATCAATGGAGGGAAGGAAAGTCACAGATACAAGGCGTTTCCTAACATTCAGTGATAGACATGATCTGTTTCTGAAAAAGAAACCCAGTTTAACTTTCAGTTTCTTCACTAGGTTTTCCATGTGGAGTTTAAAAGAGAGATGCGAATCAACCAGTACAGTATACCCAAATATTTATAGGAATCAACAAACTCAATTGGGACACCATTTCTGTATTGTAAAGTTTTAATGGTAAGATTTATTGTAAAATTTCTACAGTATGGTTTACTGTAAATTTTAATAGTAATATTTATTGTAAAGTTTAACAATAAGATTCATTGTAAAGTTTTAATGGTAATATGCATTGTTAAGTTTTTGATTTTCTACATTTGCCTTATACTGTAATCTGTCTGTTTTGCTACTTTGACATATTTGTTTTAACTTGTTAAAAATAAAAAAATCTGTATTTCTCTCTTATGTTTTTCTATTGTTGATTGTCCAAGGAAAATCTACTGTTGTTGTTGTCATCATCCTTTGTTTGTAGCCAGGTCTCGCTTGTAAATGAGTCCTTGAGGCTCAATGAAATTAACCTGCCTAAATAAAGGTTGAATGAATGTAAAGTTTCAACAGTAAGATTTAGGCTCTCGGACATATTAGTACGGTACTGTACTTTGTGGTCTTATTTTTGTAAAGGTCAGAGTTGGGACTGAGGGGCTGCTGATGTTCCTCTTGTTCTTCTAAAATTATCCAGTTGTTCTGTTTCCCGTCAGGTTTCCTGTGTTTTGTTTGGCTCTGAACATAATTGTCAGGTTTGCATGAAAATACTCGGCTGCTGTAAAACTTCCAACACTCGTGTGTGTTCGCCAGACGAGGACAGCCAGCTGCTGTGAGTCCGTCTCAAACGTCTGGTTCTGACTCAGAGGGTGTTTTTTTGTTTTTCTGAAGCAGCGGTCGGTGTTTTTCCACGGATGACCCCGTCAGTATGACTGTACATATCCTGCTATTGTTACACACACACACACACACACACACACACACACACACAAACACACGCCGCTTGGTGAATGATTTAAACTGGATCGAGTGTCCACCTCCAGTTTCAGAGGATTAGCGCCTGCAGCGGGACACCAGGTTCCCGGTGCTCGGCCTGACGGCAGCTACAGCTGACTGGAAAATAAAAACCACACAAGAGCAGTAAAAAGCACAGGTCAGAGGTCAAAACCGAACAACACACCTATCTAATTAAAAGAACAGACTCTGGTCTGCACCCGACTCGGACTAGCCTTTAGCTCATCGGTCGTTCAAACAGCCATCTACAGCTAGTAAGATGTTAATTATTCGTAGCGTTTCCACAGAGCCACACATTCAAGGATTCCTTTAAATAATGTCCGTCCGGGCCTTTGGTCCAGATAATCTGCTCAACACTGAGAGCACCAAGTGTGACGTGTCAGATGGAGGAAAACAGATTTGAAATCAAATCACTCCTTCAAATGGAACTAATAAAAACAGCGTTATAATTAATGAACTTATCAAACCTAAAGTTCTGCAAACTGCACGAACAGAAGAAATAAAGAAGCATGGCTTTATGCACGGACAGCTTCACGGCTCTTAATAAGATTGTTCCTTCTTCCAAATCACTTTGACTTTTATTAGAAAGACTTTCTCTTTCATTTCCCTTCCTCCAATTTAGTTTTTCTGTTGAGAACTTTTCAGTTCAGCTTAAAAAAAAAATAACTTTCTCCAAACTCCAGTTCACTCCATTAGCGACTGATTTAATCATTTTTTTAGCGTCTAACACGTGATTAAAGCGGTGCATGGATAAAGTTATGATGCTCATCCCGTGACGACAGGTGGTTTTCACTAAGTTTTGTCGTGTACTGTTGTTTCCAGAAGGGTCAGAACCTGCAGGGGTCTGAAGTGTCTAAAACATGAAAAGCTCTTCAGGAGAGGAAGAGAAAGAACGAACGAGTCGATTTAGCGTGAAAATAAAAACAGCAGAGGTCTGGTTGTTTCTGTACGTCGGCTAAAACAAAAGTTTAAACTGTTCGGCATCGTTTGTCCAACTGAATTTATACATTAATTAATCTGGCATTGAATTAAATGAAAATGTGTGAACGCACAAGTTTTATTTTTATATTTTTGAACTGCATTTATGTTGATTTTATCTCCTGTAGGACTCAATACTTCAAACTGGCTACGATTTAATTTAAAACTTAATAAAAGTTCCTTGGCTGAAAAAAAATAATTTCTAACAAAACTAAAATAACCAGTTTGTAGATTTGAGTTTAGTTAAATTTAGGTCAAATTTTATCTTTGTAGCAAACAGCAGAACAACTTTGTGATTAATGAACAAGCCAAAGAATCATTTTAAAACAACTAAATCTGCAGTAAATAAAAACTTCAGTTTACTTTAAAACTACCAATTACAGTATATTAAATAATAAAATCAGATCTGCAGCTGAGCAGGACCAGCGACAAGGAACACATGGACTAAAACAACTCGTCTGATTTTAAACTAATAAAATCCAGTTTTCATTAAATAAATAAATCTAACAGGTGTTAGTGACGTGTGATGGCACAAACAAACAAACAAACAAACAAACAAACAAACTGCTGAGTTTGTGGCTTTAACTAAACATCCCGTTAGGGCTGGACAATAACTCGATATTGATATATATCACAATATATTTTATTCAATAACGATAATATGAGTTTTAAGCACATTTTCGATATTTCAATACGATTACAGCATTTCACTGACACGTTTCTTTTTCTGTCCGGGTTGAAGCGGCCACTTCAGTTTCAACCCGAACAGAAAAAGCTACGACACAACTACGTAAGTGCGTGGTGACGTAGATGTTACGCAGCGCTCGAGTCCAGAAGGCGTTAGCGGTAGCAGGCTAGGCCAATCTCCAATAAGAGTTAAATTTTCGCTTCAAAATGAGTGCCTATGACCATCAGAATGTGACTGAACAAGGTTTCACAAGCAAAGAGTAAGCAGATGACATAATTGATAAGAGAGGAAAGACTACCTGTACTTTGGCGGTATGGAAGTGGTTCGGCTATATAAGATCCGATAAACTGCAGGTTTCAGTCAGTGTGCTGCAAAATGTGCCGGAGTCGTTCCAACTAGTGGTGGGAGCATAACTTGTTCCATCTGAAGAGTTTTCACTCGTTAGAATATGCTGAGAATCAGAAAATGAAGCACAACGTGTCCCTGAAACAACACCCCCAGCTGTATCAAAAGAGAAACCCATGCACGGGCTAGGGTTATGTTGTTGTTTAAAGTTAAAACTATTAATATTGACAAAGTTGAGAGTTTTATGTTTATTTGACGGTGATTTCAATTTTTTTTAAGGCTAAATACAAATAAAAGATGAACATTAATTTATTTGAACAGTTTTTCTGAGGCATTTATATTGTTTATATCAATATCGAATTACAGTATATCGTTATCAACCGAAATTAAGAAATATATCGTGATAAAAGTTTTGGCCATATCGTCCAGCCCTACGTCCCGTGTGAACAAGAAGCAGTTCGCTGCCGGGTCGGCTCCTCCAGAACCGGTTTGTTGTTTCCTCGCACCTCGGCGTCGTTGCGTCACCGTAAACAGCCGTCCTGTCGGCACTCGGAGGGTTAAACCTCACTCGAACTCGTTTACAGAAAAAAACACCAAAAATCACAAGAGTCGTCTCGTTTTCCAACAGAAACCGTTAAAAACGTGTTTTAGTGTTTGTGTCGATTGTAAAAAAACAACAACATTTAATTCACAAACAGCAGAACCTTACAGGCCAGAACACTGATTATTATCATTATTGAAAATAATTCATATTCAAATAAAAGTTTTTTAGCTGCTCTGCTTGGTGCAACAGCCGAAGGATTTTTACTTGTAAACAAAAAGTTTCTTTCGGCTGTTCGTTTTTCACAGCGAGCGAACTCGCGTGGAAGATTTGGCCATTTGTTTTACGCCGGATGCCCTGATTCCTGACGCTACCTGGACTTGAACCCACAGCCTCAGGATTGCAAGGCCACAGCGCTGACCGCTGCCCCTCTCATGAACAGAAAGAAAAATTTATTACAATGATCAACAACACTTTTTAACATCATCTGTCCAGAAGAACCTGCAGACGTCTTTTTTCTGCAGTTTAGTCGCAGATAATAATCAACTTCCTGTTGTAAACGACGCTCGAAGGCACGCGTTTATTTTCACGGAAGGCGTCGCAATTAGGGCCGCAAGAGTGGGCACAGCAGGGTTGGAAGGTTTACTGCTCGTGGAGGCTTTGAACCGAACCACAAAGCTCATTAATGTTCGTGGCCTGCGTGAACGTAGCAGCCCACCCTCCAAATCAGCAGCACGTTAAAAAAAAAAATCAACGTTCAACTGGACTCGTCCACCTGGAGTTCCTGGACACAACTAGAACGTGCTCTCGTCGTTTAAAACGCTCGTCAAACAAACCACGATGCGTTCGAGGGTAAAACCTCCGCTCCTCCACGCTCTTCATTTCTGGTTGATCAGGCGTTTAAAAAATAAAAGAGATTTAAAGAAACTTTTAACTTTAATGGTGGTACTGAGATATGCAGGGTAAGGGAGGTGACGTTTTTGGGTGTAATTATTGATGATAGGTTGTCATGGAAACAACATACATTTTGTAAAATCTAAAATACAATATCTAGGTCCATTGCAGTGCTATATAGAGTTAGAGATTTATTAAATGATAAAGCAATGTACGTATTTGTTATATAATACAATTATAATCCCGCATTTAATTTATTGTGTGGATGTTTGGGGTAAAGCATGTAAAACTGTAACTAAGCCTATTTTTATTTTACAGAAGAGAGCCATAAGAATTATTACAAGAAAACATTACTGCCATCCATCAAATGTTTTGTTTTGCAAATTGAAGTTACTGAAGTTTTATGATTTGGTTGACTATAATATTCTTTTAGTATTGTATAAAGCTCAGAACTTCACATTACCCTTATCAAAACGCTTTTTGTAAAAAGGAAAAGTACTTACAATCTTAAGGGAACAGATATTTTTGTTATGCCACAGCATAGAACAAGTTTAAGGAGTAGATCTACTTTAATTCATGGAATAGGTTTGTGGAATGGTTTGGAAAATGATATTAAAGTTGCAAAGTCAATGTCTATGTTTAAGAAAATGACTAAAACTAAATTTCTAAAAATATATATATAAATTTGGTTTATACTGTATCCAAATTACTATACAGTATATGGTAAAGTGTGATGAGGTATTTATTATGTTATGTTTTTTTGTGGGTTGTTGTCGTTTGATTTGATTGTTTGAATTATTTTTGTTAAAGAAGGGGCAGATATGATAAGATCTTTTTCTTCTTCTGCTTCCTTTCATTTCATTTATTGTTTTTTGTTTTTTTACGTGGTGTTGTAAATAGTTTTCTTGTGTTTTTTTTATTTATCTGAAATGAATAAATTTAAATAAATACTGGTAAATAAGTATGAGGAGCCGGTTTTGTGCCTCGGTATTTCAGGGGGCTCGTCGATATGTTCAGAGGAAACTGCGTCCGGCTGATGGACAGAAGACACTTTACTGGAGCGGGTGGACGGATCGACTCATTCTGGATGTCTACCGTATTTTCTAGACTATAAATCGCACCGGAATATAGGTCGTTTTTCCCAATTATTGCCCAAAAATTGGAAATATCTATTAACGGGTCGCACCTTAATATAGATCGCACCTACGTCACCGCTAACGTAACGCGTCATCCACCGCTGACGTGACGCGTCACCGCTGAGACAACCCGGAAATGTGGACGAGTGTTTAGCTCTGTTGCATACGTCTGCCACAGGAGCGCACAGTAAGGCTTTTACGAAGATTAACACAGTAAAAACAATTATTTGTTTGTTAAAAATCATAGCTGACATTATAGCACAAGGGTTCCTGAGCTTAACGGTTCCTTATTAAATTCACGAAATGGTCAAATCTGCTGGATTTAAATTGTTTCGCTTTGACGTCTTCCAAACTGAAGTTAACACGAGACGAGTCTGTCTCTAAAACAACTAATAAAAAAAATCGAATTTTATCTCAAATGTCTCATACAGGTCAACAGTTTGTAAATTAAACCCATATACTGTAATTACACTCTGTAAGCTTAAAAAATATCCGCAGAGTGGTTTATTAGCTATTTAGACAAATAGTATCCGTTTTAGTAGCTACCGCTAACAACAAAGAAAGATAATAAAAGATAAAAAAAAATTAGCTCTAAACATCTCTTGCAGCTAACAGTTTGTAAATGACCCCCAAGTAATTACTCTGTAATTTTGAAAAAAATCAGTCCTGTAGTTCATGAGTTATTTATCCGTTTAGGTAGCTAACCGCTAACAACAAACAACGATGCTAAAAGTTCAATTTTTTTTTTTGCTCTAAACATCTCATAAAGCTAGTCAGTTGTAAATGTCCATACAGTGATTACATTCTGCAAGTTTGATAAAAATCTGTCCTGTGGTTCTTGACTTATCTTGCTAACAAACGCAGCTAACAGTAGTTCATACCTCCAGAGCAGGAAGCCGGGCAACGACAGAGTCAGTCCGAGCAGAGGAGGCTTTTTTCGGAAACATGAGCTGGAAACGATCGGTGTACTCTCTGGAAGTGTCCCCTAGCGGACAAAAGTGGTACTGCACCATTTTTTGCCAAAATGAAAAACGGTCATATCTGAGCCAAAAATTGGTCTAAAAATATGGGGAAAAAATCCATAAACAGGTCTCACCTCTCTATAGGTCGCAGGGCATGCAAATTAGACAAAAAACTGCGACCTATAGTAAGAAAAATACGGTAATAAGATTTGATGATGTTACAGTTTTGTCTGAGGCGGCTTTAACAACTACTCAGCTTTAGTTTAGCTTCCACAGTGTTTTAACCTGTTTAAGTTGTTTTAGGAGAAATTATTTTAAAGCTACATTAGAAATTAACCGTTTGACTAATTCTTGTGGCACTGATCTGCAATAAACCAATACAGGATATCTTTATATTATTAGCTTTGACACAGAACTGTGCAGAAGTTTTCATCCAGACCCCATTTCTTCATACTTTACATTAAACATGTCCAACTGTGAGTTTTATTTGTTGAGGAGCTTGAGCTTTTATCAAAACCATAACGCACCAAAGAAGCAACTGAAGCTCAGAGGAGGGCTTTCAAAGAGCTTTAGAAAGTCTGAAAAACCACCGAAGAAGCAATAGGTGAAAGGAACAAAAGGCGTCTCCAGACTCGCGCAGACTTTTGTACACATTAACTGATAAATGTCACAGTTTTACCAGAACATTTTACACTGAAGCATCAAGATCACAGGAGTTAAAAGTACTTGCTGTAAAACTACAGTTTGAAGTGGATTTACAAAATGTGGGAATGCACTCGATGTAAACAAAGCAATGGGATGAATCTGATCAAATGACCTGCTAAGTTCAATTTATGTTCAGTCTCTTCGGCTCTTTGCGTCACAACTTTTACTTACGAGTACCTTTAAGAGTACCACACTGGGGTCGGGACCCCGACGTGGGGTCATGGAACACCAAGTTTTGATTCTAGAACAGGCGTGCAGTAACATATTTAGCTGTAACTGTATAAATAAACAGTCAAATAGTGGATAACGCTCGTGATGTTTGTAGTTTGGGTCAAAAATCACCTCCATTTTTACTTTGGGGGTCCGAAAGCAGTCAATTAGTAAGCGAGGGGTTAAACCAGTTTATGTTTGATTTTAAACTCTTTACTTTACTCTCCCCCCTCAGGCCTGAGCACAGCCAAACACAGAACCCAGAGGAGTAAAGTTTCATTTGAATGATCAATAATTCAGAGCCAGCAGCATGACAGATGTGACCCAGGCCTGGTGGCTGCCAGCAGCCCCCATCCTCCCCCCTCTCTGCACCCCTCTGGAGCAGCACGGGCATCCATCTTTAAAGAGCTCCTGTCACTGAAGTGTCCATGTTCACCTGCAGCTGAGCAGGAGCAGCAGGTTTGATGTTTACAGGACAAACATGATGAAATGTGTTTAAAGCAGCTCAGGTGATGAGAACACCTGGAGGAGGTGTGTGTTTCATCCACAATGAAACAATCCAGGTGAGAAACATTCCTCCATGTTTGCAGCTTCACTCACCTTTGTATCTCTCCAGGACGTCCTCGTACGCCCGGGCGAACTCCTTCTCCTGGGAGTGGTTGGACGGCAGCAGACCCGGTACGAACCCGGCCATGCTGCAGCCGGTCCGGTCCGGTTCGGTGAAAAGTTTCTGGGCCTGCAGTGACACCGGTCCGGTTCCAACACCGGCTCCTTCCCGCTCCCGAGTCCCAATCAGGCAGCAGCCGGTGCGGATCTACAGCTGCGGCATCAGCGCGGTGTGGAGGATCCGAACCAGCAGCTTTTAAATATTATTATTAATAATAATAATAATAATAATCCTCAGGGACGTCCGGGCGAACAAAACAATTAATAAAAGACTAGAATGTTATGAAATAAACGCGTTAAATAAACGTCATCTGTCCATGTTAGCTGTTGGTGCGCGTCGCTCCGGTGCTTTTTGCGTGAGCTCCGGTGGATTAACCACGTCCTGAACACGAGTGGGCGTCGAGTGGACCGGACCGGTCCACCGGGTTCGTTTCCGTTAAAGAACCAGCGGGAGCTCCACGTCAGCTCGCGCAGGATGATCGTGTCCCGGAGGCGGCAAACTGCCCTCCCTCCCTCCTCCCTGCGCGTGGCTTCTCAGCAGTAATAATAATAATGGCCGCTTGTGTCCGGGTCTTTTGACGGTCTCCGGCTCCTGTGTCTCTCCCTCCTCCTCCTCTGCTGCTCAGGTTTCTCGGTTCCTCCTGCCTATGGGGCACTCTGCCATCATCTCTCTCTACCGGCCGCTCCAGGAAGCTCCACCGCCACAGGAATTTCCAGAGCTGGAGAAGAAGCAGCTTCCGCTGCTGCGGCCTGACAAATGGAGGCGCAGCGCCCCCTGGTGGCGGAGGCGGCTCGGTGCAGGGACGACCGCTCAGTCCGTGTCGTGGTTTATCCACGATAACAAATTTAATACAGTATAGAAACCAACAGATATTGAGACAGCAGAACATCTTTTATTTTACTGTAATATCACTAATGTTTTTTTGGAAAGACTTGCAGAATTGGATAATAACTAAAAGTTCTATCGCCACCGTTAAATTTTACTACAATTAAATTTGGTCTGCTAACAGGAAAGCTTTAAATTATGGTAATTTAATAAACATAAACATAAATTATGGTAACAACAACCTAATCCTTATGGCAAAAAATTTTATCCGCAAAAGTCGTTGCTTGAAAATTTCTCCCTTGTTCTGCAATTTTTTTGAATGAAATAAATACATTTAAGAATGTACTTAAACACTGCAAAATTCCAAAAGCACAATCCTTATAAAAGTATATTAATAGCTTATCCTAAAACTTGAAATTTTTCTTACATTTGTCACTACTTTAACGTTGTGCTATGTTCCTCAAAATGTTTTTTTTTTATTTCTTCTTTTTGTTGTTATTTAGAATGGTATTTAATACTTCTCTGATTAATTTTATTATCATATCAAATGTTAATTTTTTTCTGTTCTTGTATTGTATGCCTTGTTATATTATTTTTTTCATTTGTTTGTTTGTTATATTTGCTTCATTCAATAAAGAAAAAGTTCATCCACGATTACACAATCTACTTACATAACTGCTTATATTCGTTTTTTTATTATCAAATTATCAGCGTTTTTTGTGTTAAAATTGGTAAATTCCAATTTAAAACTGTATTAGACTTTTATTTTGACGTTTCCTGTAAAACACGGAAGTTCTTACTTTTTTTTTTAAACACACAGAACTACAGAACACTACATAAGCAAAAATATATACAAACTCTCGTGAAGGATATCATATACAATTTACAAGCTAGGGGGTGATTTACAAAATTATGAAAGTTGAGAAATATATATATATATATATATATA
>JBBPBX010034454.1:6492-32629 GCA_038048925.1 Garcialebias charrua
TACATATTATACAGTATACAGTATATATATGATCAAGCCAAAACTAGCTGTTCACATGATCAAGGAGGACCATCAGCAATGGATCGTTAGCATCCTGATGGTTGTTTGCTATTCACAGGGGGCTGAGTGATACTAGCCATAGCAGCATTGTAAGAGGGGGACAGTTGAACACGGACGCCTCCACCCTGTTTAATGATGGACGGTTTATTTTCACAAAGATGGCCTCCTTTATTCCTCTCTCCTCAAACCATCGTTCCTTTCTATCAAGGATGTGAACATCTTCATCCCTGAACGAGTGACTACTGGCCTGGAGATGAATGTAGACCGTAGAGTCCTGGCCTGATGATATGATCCTCTGTGCTGGGCCATTCTTTTGGCCAGTGGCTGTTTAGTTTCCCCAATGTAAGACTGATCACAGCCGTCCTGACACTGAACAGTGTATCCAATATTACTCTGTTTGTGCCATGGGACTGGATCTTTGGGATGAAACAGTCTTTGTGTCAAGACTGATTCTTTGAGTTTCGCTAATAAACCGAACACTAGGAAAGTTTTAACAATTTTATTAAGAAACTGGAAGCTGGAATGGGTCCTGATCGTCACTGGCAACTTGAGTTCTGTACAAGAGATGATAATATTAGCGACAGGGCTTGAACAGGTAGATGTTTTTATATTGAATAAAAACACTAACCTTCTTAGACTGTTTCTGTTCCGAAGGTGATTCCTTAGTGACATAGGCAGGTGGTGACATAGTCCAGTTTTAGTTCTGTGTTTACTTTGATCCTTCGTGCGGAGTTTTACATGAAGGGGGTATTCCAGGTTCCGAAGCAGGGTCATACACAGGTTGTCAGAGAGGCGAATGATGTTAGAAGAGGCAGACTTAACTCGTGGTCGTGAAGGGCTGTCCTGGGTCTGTTTACATGAGGCAGATGGCTGAATAGGTCCAAAAAGGAGAGAGGCAGGAGAGTGAAGTCCAATGGCGTGTGCAGAAGTCAAAACCAGAGAAGCAGAGTCCGTAAAGGTACCGATGGGGGCTGAGGCAAGAGGCGTGAGACCAAAAAGACAAACCAGGATCGTAACGAGAAGGACAAGACAAGACATGGGCGCTGGATAACTACTAGGCAAAACCATTCATAAATCTGGCAAGGACTGACTGTGGGCTTGGAGCTTATATACAAGAACAAACAGGTGAGTGCAATGAGCGTTAATGAGATGTTGGGCATGAGGGTGGAGAAAACAATGATGATGTAACTGCTGTGAACATGACATGAACAAACTATGATACCTTGAATTAAAGCATGATCATGGCTGTGACTTGACTTGGATAAAAACTTGACTATAATAGGAAACTATGACATGGACTAAATACTGTGGCGTGAGAATATGACTAAAGGTAGGGACATGACAAAACTAAACTTAACTATGGCTAAACAGAGCGTGAATCATGACAGTACCCCCTCCTGAGGTCCGACCCCTGACGGACCACCAGGTTGATCAGGATGATCCCTGTGGAACTGGGCGATGAGGTTCTTGTCCAAAACACGACGAGCAGGCACCCATGAGCGTTCCTCAAGGCCATAACCTTCCCAGTCGATCAAGTACTGGACACCCCTCCCCCAGTATCAAGAGTGCATGATGCGATTGATAGTGTAGGTAGGGCAGCCATCAATGAGTCGAGCAGGAGGAGGGGACCTGGAGGCGGGCATGAACCTTGAATATTGCACGGGCTTGACCCGGGACACATGGAACGTGGGATGGATCTTCATGGTTCCAAGGAGCTTGAGCTTGACTGCCACTGGGTTCATCACCTTGGATATGGGGAAAAGTCCAACGAAGCGGGGAGCCAACTTCCTGCAGTTTATATGAAGAGGCAAGTCCTTGGTGGACACTGGACAGCCATACCTTTTGTCCTTTGTAGGCTAGTTCCTGAGTCCTGCGACGGTTGGCTGTCCTCGTGCAAACTGCAGAAGACTTGAGAAGCTGTGTGTGGGCTTTGGTCCAGACTCAACAACATCTCTGGGCTGCTTGGAAAGCTGGCTGCCCGGTCCTGGGTGGCAAACACCAGTGGCTAGAATCCACAGAGGACGTAAAACGGAGACAGACCAGTGCCGCTCGAAGGAAGGGAGTTCATCGCGTGCTCCACAATAGGAAGGTGTTCTGCCCATTTGGTCCCATCATCACCACAGAGGATGTGCAGGCAGGTCTCCATCTCCTGATTGGTGCGCTCAGATTGTCCATCAGTCTGGGGGTGATAACCTGAGGAGAGACTAAGGTCAATACCAAGAGTCTTACAGAACTCTCCCCAAAACTTGGAGATGAACTGGGGTCCTCGGTCTGAAACAATGTTCCTGGGAATGCCATGCAGTCGAAAAACTTCCTTAATCATAATGTCACTTAATTATTTAGCTGTGGGTAGTCTGTCTAGAGCAATTAAGTGAACCATCTTGGAGAATCTATCTATGATCGTTAAAATGACCGTTTTACCCCTAGACTGTGGTAAACCGGTGACAAAGTCCATAGCGAGATGCGACCAGGGACGCGAAAGAATGGGAAGCGGCCTTAGGAGACCCGCCGGTGGACGTCGAGAGGGTTTGGCCAGGGAACATTGGGTATAAGCTCCAACAAACTCTTTAACGTCCTTGGATAAGGAACCCCACCAGAATTGTGACTTGACTATAGCTATCGTTCTTCCTATGCCCGGATGACTATAAATAGGTGAAGCATGGCAGAATGTGAGTACCCTTTCGATGAGATGGTCTGGTACAAAAAGTTGGTCATCAGGGCATTCACTTGGTGGAGGGTGGTTCTGATGGACCTCCCTGACCTCTCTCTCGACCTGGGTAATGGACAGACATATCTTCTTGGATAGAATGTACTCCTCTGGACCACTGGTCTTTTCCTTCTCGAATATACGAGATAGAGCATCCGGCTTGACGTTTTTGGTCCCGGGTCTGTAGGAGAGAGAAAAATTTAAAGAACAGAGCCCACCTTGCTTGACGAGGGTTGAGTCTCTTGGCTGATCGTAGGTACTCCAGGTTCTTGTGATCAGTGAGAACGATGAAAGGATGATTGGCCCCCTCCGGCCAATGACGCCATTCTTCCAGCGCCATTTTGACGGTGAGTAGTTCTCGATCACCAACATTGTAGTTGCACTCTGTTGGGGAAAGAGACTTGGAGAAGAACGCACACGGGTGAATTTTATCATCCTCATTACGCTGACTTAAAATTGCCTTGATGCTAGTATTAGAGGCGTCCACCTCTACAATGAATTGTTTGTCTATGTCAGGGAATCTAAGAATGGGGCCCGTAGTAAACAAAGACTTTAGTTTCATGAAGGCCTGATCGGCGGTCTTGTTCCAAATGAAGGGTTTTTTGGTGGATGTCAGAGCATGGAGGGGTGAAGTGACTGAACTGTAGTTTTTGATGAATTTACGATAAAAATTAGCAAAACCTAAAAAACGTTGTAGCTGCTTGCGAGATTGAGGTAATGGCCAGTCCAGAACTGCAGAGATCTTTGAAGGATCCATGGAGATCTGATCAGGTGTAATGTGAAAGCCAAGAAAAGTTGTGTTGGTAGTGTGAAACTCACATTTTTCAGCCTTGAGGAAGAGATTATTTTGCAGAAGACGAAGGAGGACACCATGGACGTGAGATTCCAAATCTTTAGAGAAAATCAGAATGTCATCCAGATAGACAAATACATTCACAGTTATAAAGTCTCTGAGGACGTCATTGACTAGGGATTGGAAAACAGCTGGGGCGTTAGTCAAACCAAAAGGCATAACACGATACTCATAGTGTCCTGAAGGAGTGTTGAATGCTGTTTTCCATTCGTCCCCTTCTTTGATCCTGACGAGATGATAGGCGTTGCGAAGGTCCAGTTTAGAAAATATTTTGGAACCCTGGATGAGATCGAAGGCAGAGGTCATTAATGGCAAAGGATATTTATTTTTGACCGTTATGCCATTCAAACCTCGATAATTAATACATGGCCGAAGCAACCCATCCTTCTTACTTACAAAAAAGAATCCTGCACCTGCAGGTAATGATGAAGGTCTGATAATGCCAGCTTTAAGAGAGTCACAGATGTACTCTCGCATGGCCTTCTGTTCAGGTTGGGACAAGGAGAATAAACACCCTCTAGGAGGCGTTGTGCCTGGTAACAGATCTATAACGCAATCGTAGGGTCTATGGGGGGAGGAGGGGCAGAGACGGCTTTATTTTTACTAAAGACCTTTTCTAGGTCGTGGTAAAAATGAGGAACATGAGACAGGTTGGGAGTTTCCTCCTTTATTTTATCAACTTTAACGGTCTGATGAGCTGATTGAAGACGAGATGAAAGACATTGTCCAGACATCCCAGAATATAGCTGCTCCTCCAATCAATATGGGGGTTGTGTTTACGGAGTCAAGTAGCTCCCATCACAATGGGTAATTCAGGGGAATTGATAATAAAGAATCTTACAGTCTCAACATGGTTGCCACAGATCTGTAATTGGACCTCCTGATTCAGCATGCTGGACTGGTTTATCGGGTGACCATCAAGGGCTAGGACTCTATGGGATTTTTCTGTGGGATACATCTGAATGTTCAAAGATTTGGCAAAGTTAATGTCCATGAATTCAGAATCTGCACCAGAGTCAATAAAATGTCTCACTGGTATTTCCTTACCATTAGCTTGGAGGTTTGCACTGACGTGAAGTAGAGGAGGTTCCGTAAAAGAAGTGTCGGCTCGATAACTTGGGTTTTGGTGAGATTTAGTAGTTCTGGACTTGACCGGGCAAGTAGAAACTTGATGTCCTGTAACTCCACAATAAAAGCATAATCCCTCCTGATGCCTTCTTTCTCGCTCAGGTTGAGATAGTCTGGACCTTCCAATTTGCATGGGCTCCTCTTCAGATGGTGAGGGTGGTGAAAGTGGTTTTGGCTTTGCAGTGAAGAATCTGGGAGTTGAGTAAATTACACGTTCAGACCTGGTTTGCCTCACCTCTCTGCGACATTCTTGAAGGCGTAGATCAATCCTGGAGGCCACTGCCTCCAACTCTCTGAGGGTGGACGGAGGATCACGTGCTACCAACTTATCCTTAATGTCGTCATTGAGAGCCTGCCAAAAAATATCTTTAAGAACTTTATCATTCCATTCACTGTCAGTTGCCAGAGTGTAAAAGTCTATGATTAGCTCAGTGACTCTGCGATTGCCTTGACGTAATCTTAAAAGTCCTCTGGTTGCCTCTTGAGTGGGAAGAACATGACTGAAAACCCTCATCAGTTCAGCAGCAAAATCTCTGTACTTATAACAGAACAACGAGTCTCTTGCCCACTCAGCAATGTCCCAAATTTTGGCTTTGCCAGATAATAAAGAGATTACAGCATAGGGTTGTTACAGCATAGGGTCGTAGTTCAAACTGTATTTCACATTGAGTCAAAAATGGTCTGAATTGAATCACCAGAAAAAGCCTTAGGAGGAGTCAGTTTAGGTCCCTTGGAAGACATTACCTGTGATGACTAGGCCAGTCCGACAGATGGCGCCATTTAATCAGTTCTGGAAAAGAATGAGGTGAGTGACAGGTTGTAAACTGGACACTTGACTGATCAGATTGTTTGTTTTCAAAATTGTTAACCAGTGTCAGAGTGAAACTCAGTTTGGCCAGATTTAATGTCAAGAATGATTCTTTGAGTTTCACTAACAAAACGAACACTGGGAAAGTTTTAACAATTTCATTAAGAAACTGGAAGCTAGAATGGGTCCTGATCATCACTGGCAACTTGAGTTCTGCATAAGAGATGATAATATTAGTGACAGGGCTTGAACAGGTAGATGTTTTTATATTGAATAAAAACACTAACCTTCTTAGACTGTTTCTGTTCCGAAGGGGATTCCTTAGTGACATAGGCAGGTGGTGACGTAGTCCAGTTTTAGTTCTGTGTTTACTTTGATACTTTGTGCAGAGTTTTACATGAAGGGGGTATTCCAGGTTCCAAAGCAGGGTCATACACAGGTTGTCAGAGAGGCGAATAATGTTAGAAGAGGCAGACTTAACTCGTGGTTGTGAAGGGCTGTCCTGGGTCCGTGTACGTGAGGCAGATGGCTGAATAGGTCCGACAAGGAGAGAAGCAGGAGAGCGATGTTCAATAGCGTGTGCAGAAGTCAAAACCAGAGAAGCAGAGTCCATAAAGGTACCGATGGGGGCTAAGGCAAGAGGCGTGAGACCAAAAAGACAAACCAGGATCGTAACGAGAAGGACAAGACAAGACATGGGCGCTGGATAACTACTAGGCAAAACCGTTCATAAATCTGGCAAGGACTGACTGTGAGCTTGGAGCTTATATACAAGAACAAACAGGTGAGTGCAATGATCGTTAATGAGATGTTGGGCATGAGGGTGGAGAAAACCATGATGATGTAACTTCTGTGAACATGACATGAACAAACTATGATAACTTGAATTAAAGCATGATCATGGCTATGACATGACTTGGATAAAAACCTGACTATAATAGGAAACTATGGGATGGGCTAAATACTGTGGCGTGAGAATATGACTAAAGGCAGGGACATGACTAAACTAAACTTAACTATGGCTAAACAGAGCAGGAATCATGACACTTTGCTGTAATGTATTTTAGAGTTTATAAGCCAATGGGACATTATGTTTAGAAAATAAACGTATCAATTTCTCTGAAACTCCCACAACATATGGAATGACCACTGGTCTGGGTCTGGGTTCTTCATTTTCACCTGACCTGATGGCTGGAGTCCTGTTTGGGTTTCTTCTCTGCTTTCAAGAAGGCCCAGTTAGGATATCCACATTTCTCTAGAGCCTGTCTTGTGTCGGATTTCTTCTTCTGCCTGGCTCCTGAGTTAGTGGGGACGCTGTCTGCTCTATAGTACAGAGTCCTGATGACTCCTAACTTGTGCTCCAGAGGGTGATGGGAGTCAAACTGCAAATACTGGTTTGTGTGTGTAGGTTTGCAGTACACCTCAGTTTGCAAATGCTCTCCATCAGAAACTGAGACCTCACAGTCCAAGAAAGCCAACCTGTCATTTTTTAAAACTTTTCGTGTGAACTTGATATATTCATCCACAGAGTTGATGTGATCAGTGCAATGTTGGACTGTCCGATATTTAATTTGAACCCAGGTGTCATCAACATACCTGAACCAATGACTTGGTGGTGTCCATGAAAAGGATGTCAAGGCTCTCTTTTCTACCTCCTCCATGTACAGGTTGGCAACAATAGAAGAAACTGGAGACCCCATAGCACACCCATGTTTCTGCCTATAATATTGATCTCCATATGTGAAGTAGGTTGACTGCAGGCACAGTTTCAAGAGTTGACACCGTTATTCGGTGGAAAGTGTGGTCCTGCTGCTTAGAGTGGTGTCTGATTTTAACCTTAACACTAGAAGTCCCAGAGAAGGGTCATTCAACATTTCTACCTTTGGAACCCAGAGACGGGTCGAGTGACCCAAAGGATTTTAGCTAACATCCTATAATGAGCTGTTAACAGGCGCTTTTGTTTTGTAAATAAGGCCATTACTGGTGCACCACAGGAGGGGGCACACTAATTTGACTAAGGCTGCGCTTTTTTGCGCAAGTGAACTTGGCTTCTAAATCCCCCGGTCCCTTTCAGTGGGTTACGTATGTTGGTCCGTCAGTTTACCTCAGGTCATGTGACCTGTGTCGGTCCGTCAGTTGACTTCATGTCGTGTGACCTGTGTCGTTTTGTCAGTTGACCTCAGGTCATAAGACCTGTGTTGGTCCGTCACTTGACCTCAGGACCTGTGTCGGTCTGTCAGTTGACCTCAGGTCATGTGACCTGTGTCGGTCCGTCAGTTGACTTCATGTCATGTGACCTGTGTCTTTGTGTCAGTTGACCTCAGGTCATGTGACCTGTGTTGGTACGTCAGTTGACCTCATGCCGTGTGACCTGTGTCGGTCCATCAGTTGACTTCATGTCATGTGACCTGTGTCGTTGTGTCAGTTGACCTCAGGTCATGTGACCTGTGTTGGTACGTCAGTTGACCTCATGCCGTGTGACCTGTGTCGGTCCGTCAGTTGACCTCAGGTCATGTGACCTATGTCAGTCCATCAGTTGACCTCAGGTCATGTGACCTGTGTCGGTCCGTCAGTTGACTTCATGTCGTGTGACCTGTGTCGTTTTGTCAGTTGACCTCAGGTCATGTGACCTGTGTTGGTACGTCAGTTGACCTCATGCCGTGTGACCTATGTCGGTCCGTCAGTTGAACTAATGTCGAGTGACCAGTGTCATTCCATCAGTTGACTTCATGTTGTGTGACCTATGTCGGTCCGTCAGTTGACCTCAGGTCAAGTGACCCGTGTTGGTCCGTCAGTTGACCTCATGTCGTGTGACCAGTGTCGGTCCGTCAGTTGACTTCATGTCATGTGACTTGTGTCGTTTTGTCAGTTGATCTCAGGTCATGTGACCTGTGTTGGTCCATCAGTTGACCTCAGGTCATGTGACCTATGTCAGTCCATCAGTTGACCTCAGGTCATGTGACCTGTGTCGGTCCGTCAGTTGATTCATGTCATGTGACCTGTGTCGTTTTGTCAGTTGACCTCAGGTCATGTGACCTATGTTGGTACGTCAGTTGACCTCATGCCGTGTGACCTGTGTCGGTCCGTCAGTTGACCTCAGGTCATGTGACCTATGTCAGTCCATCAGTTGACCTCAGGTCATGTGACCTGTGTCGGTCCGTCAGTTGACTTCATGTCGTGTGACCTATGTCGTTTTGTCAGTTGACCTCAGGTCATGTGACCTGTGTTGGTCCGTCACTTGACTTCAGGTCATGTTACCTGGGTCGGTCCCTCAGTTGACCTCATGTTGTGTGACCTGTGTTGGTCCGTCAGTTGACCTCATGCCGTGTGACCTGTGTCGGTCCGTCACTTGACCTCAGGTCATGTGACCTATGTCGGTCAGTCAGTTGACCTCAGGTCATGTGACCTGTGTGGGTCCGTCAGTTGAACTCAGGTCATGTGACCTGTGTCGGTACGTCAGTTGACCTCATGCCATGTGACCTATGTCGGTCCGTCAGTTGACCTCATGTCGAGTGAACAGTGTCGGTCCGTCAGTTGACTTCATGTTGTGTGACCTAGGTCGGTCCGTCAGTTGACCTCAGGTCAAGTGACCTGTGTTGGTCCGTCAGTTGACCTCATGTCGTGTGACCAATGTCAGTCCGTCAGTTGACATCATGCCGTGTGACCTGTGTCTGTCCGTCAGTTGACCTCAGGTCATGTGACCTGTGTCGGTCAGTCAGTTGACCTTAGGTCATGTGACCTGTGTCGGTCCATCAGTTGACCTCAGGTCATGTGACCTATGTCGGTACGTCAGTTGACCTCATGCCGTGTGACCTGTGTCGGTCCGTCTGTTGACCTCATGTCGAGTGACCAGTGTCGGTCCATCAGTTGACTTCATGTCGTGTGACCTATGTCGGTCCGTCAGTTGACCTCAGGTCATGTGACCTGTGTCGGTCAGTCAGTTGACCTCAGGTCATGTGACCTGTGTCGGTCCGTCAGTTGACCTCAGGTCATGTGACCTGTGTCGGTCCGTCAGTTGACCTCATGTCGTGTGACCTGTGTCGGTCCGTCAGTTGACCTCAGGTCATGTGACCTGTGTCGGTCCGTCAGTTGACTTCATGTCATGTGACCTGTGTCGTTGTGTCAGTTGACCTCAGGTCATGTGACCTGTGTTGGTACGTCAGTTGACCTCATGCCGTGTGACCTGTGTCGGTCCGTCAGTTGACTTCATGTCGTGTGACCTGTGTCATTTTGTCAGTTGACCTCAGGTCATGTGACCTGTGTTGGTCCGTCACTTGACTTCATGTTGTGTGACCTGTGCTGGTCCGTCACTTGACCTCAGGTCATGTGACCTGTGTTGGTCCATCACTTGACCTCAGGTCATGTGACCTGTGTTGGTCCGTCAGTTCACCTCAGGTCATGTGACCTGTGTTAGTCCGTCACTTGACCTCAGGTCATGTGACCTGTGTCGGTCAGTCAGTTGTCCTCAGGTCATGTGACCTATGTCGGTCCGTCAGTTGACCACAGGTCATGTGACCTATGTCGGTCCCTGTGTAGGTACGTCAGTTGACCTCATGCCGTGTGACCTATGTCGGTACGTCAGTTGACCTCATGCCGTGTGACCTGTGTCGGTCCGTCAGTTGAACTAATGTCGAGTGACCAGTGTCATTCCATCAGTTGACTTCATGTTGTGTGACCTATGTCGGTCCGTCAGTTGACCTCAGGTCAAGTGACCCGTGTTGGTCCGTCAGTTGACCTCATGTCGTGTGACCAGTGTCGGTCCGTCAGTTGACTTCATGTCATGTGACTTGTGTCGTTTTGTCAGTTGATCTCAGGTCATGTGACCTGTGTTGGTCCATCACTTGACCTCAGGTCATGTGACCTGTGTCGGTCCGTCACTTGATCTCAGGTCATGTGACCTGTGTCGGTACGTCAGTTGACCTCATGCCGTGTGACCTATGTCGGTACGTCAGTTGACCTCATGCCGTGTGACCTGTGTCGGTCTGTCAGTTGAACTCATGTCGAGTGACCAGTGTCATTCCATCAGTTGACTTCATGTTGTGTGACCTATGTCGGTCCGTCAGTTGACCTCAGGTCAAGTGACCCGTGTTGGTCCGTCAGTTGACCTCATGTCGTGTGACCAGTGTCGGTCCGTCAGTTGACTTCATGTCATGTGACTTGTGTCGTTTTGTCAGTTGATCTCAGGTCATGTGACCTGTGTTGGTCCATCACTTGACCTCAGGTCATGTGACCTGTGTCGGTCCGTCACTTGATCTCATGTCATGTGACCTGTGTCGGTCTGTCAGTTGACTTCATGGTGTGTGACCTATGTTGGTCTGTCACTTGACCTCAGGTCATGTGACCTGTGTTGTTCTGTCACTTGACCTCAGGTCATGTGACCTTTGTCGGTCCGTCAGTTGACCTCATGTCATGTGACCTGTGTCGGTCCGTCAGTTGACCTCATGTCGTGTGACCTATGTCGGTCCGTCAGTTGACTTCATGTCATGTGACCTGTGTCTGTCCGTCAGGTGACGGACAACAATAGGTCAAGCATGTTTTAGAACACAGCAATGGGCCACCTGCATGTGCCGGCACGCACCGTATATACATGCGCCAAGGACAAGGAGAGAGACAGTACTTGTAAGCAAAATAATTTATTTGACAGAACATCAAAGTTACAGGATAGTCAGCACAGCAGAATAAGACAATTTTATGCATAAAATTGTTCTGGAGCAGACAAAGCTTTCCGTTCAGTGGATGTCCCAAAATGTTCAACTGTGAGATAACTTCAGGGTCTGTTATGTGTGAATTCAGGTCAGGGCCTCTCTTCTGACTAAGGGGGGAAGTGCAAGCAGAGTCTTACTTACCTGGTGGAAACATTGGAATGCAGTTTGTGCAGTCTGGTGTGGTGGGGGTGTCTGAGTTGTGTGCACGCATATTTATAACAAAAGGCAGTTAATGGCCCACTAATGTGGACCCACTAATGGTCCACTAATGGTTGGTTTGGACTAAGGGTCTTTTGACCCTCTTTCAGGACTTCTGGGGGGAGGTCGAAAATCCTGGGACTTCTAGTGTTAAACGACCATCTCTACTGCCACATCAACAGAAATGCACACAAATGGTAAATGGTAAATGGAGCTTATTTATATAGCGCTTTCCAACCCCCTATGAGGGGCCCCAAAGCGCTTTACAATACCAACCATCCACCCATTCATACATACATTCATACACCGGTAGCGACAGACTGCCATGCAAGGCGCAAAGCGTGATGTGACATCAAAAGAGACCATTGATTCATCAGTCTCCATGATGTCATTCCTCACCTTATCCACCAAGTCCATGGTGTTCTGTATGTGGTGTTCTGAACTGCCAACTAAAGGGATGACTACATACGCCAGATATATGGAAACATTTTAAGTGACAGAGTTAATCATGCTAACACGTGGTCTTAAAGGTACACCTTGTTTGTGAATTTTAGGTAAACCATACAGACTAAGCATGGCCTTCCCTGGGTACAGTCTGTGGCACAGAATATAGCCAGTAGCCTTGTCCTACTCCAAAACTTTCAGGCAATCTATCAACTTCTTCTTGTAACCACTTCCTGGATCTCTTTTCAGCGATTCACAAGTGGTTAAGTCTTTACGGAGTGTCACAACTTTTTCATGATGGTCTTTCTGGTTCAAAATCACTGTGTACCTTCCTTTGTCTGCTGGGAGAATGATTATGTTTTTGTCCTTGCTAAGAGTGGTGAGTGCATCCCTCTCCTCTCTACTGATGTTGGAAGGTGGTGGTTTGGCATTGCTGAGGCAGGCTGAAACTTTGATTTTGAGTTGTTCTGCTTCACACTCTTTAATTTTGTTGTTGCGGATGGCTGACTCAGTGGCTATGATCATCTCCACCAGAGGAATTCTAGTTGGTGCAACTGCACAGTTCAGTCCCATGGCAAGAATCTCTGACTCCGGCAGGGTGAGCTGTCTGTCAGATAAATTCTTCACCCACTTTTCTGTCTCCCTGTTGTGTAACTGTCTAAAGAAGAGCACATTAAAAAAACCTAACAACGTGCTTAGATCAGACCACAATTCAACATGTGATGGACTGTACAGATCAGACATGCTTAGCACAGTATGTCAAGCCCAAGACTTGACAACAAAACCAGTTTAACTTACTGATAACTTGACAACACCATCACAATTCCAATCACAACATATTCAGTGGAATACAACAATCTGATAGACAGTTACACGACAGGAGGACAGAAGGAGTGAAATGTAAAGTTTTTTGTTAGATTGATGTGCCTCCATACATCTATTAAATCCAGTTCCTCTAAAATATTTTTGACTGCCTTCGAATTTTTAGAGAAAATGTTTTGGGAAGGGCACCTGTCCATAATAGAGCAATTCAAATCACCTCCAATAAGTATGTTTGGACAATCAATGTCAACAATTTGGTTAAGAAGCACAGCAAAGAAATCATAATTTACATTTGGGCCATATACACTACCATGCAAAATTCTCTCTCCATATAGATATATATCCATCCATCCATCCATCCATTTTCTTCCGCTTATCCGGGGTCGGGTCGCGAGGGTAGCAGCCTAAGTAGGGAGGCCCAGACTTCCCTCTCCCCAGCCACTTGGAGCAGCTCCTCTGGGGGAATCCCAAGGCGTTCCCAGGCCAGCCGAGAAACATAGTCCCTCCAGCGTGTCCTGGGTCTTCCTCTGGGTCTCCTCCCGGTGGGACATGCCCGGAACACCTCACCAGGGAGGCGTCCAGGAGGCATCCTAACCAGATGCCCGAGCCACCTCAACTGGCTCCTCTCGATGTGGAGAAGCAGCGGCTCTACTCCGAGTCCCTCCCGGATGACTGAGCTTCTCACCCTATCTCTAAGGGAGAGTCCAGACACCCTGCGGAGAAAACTCATTTCAGCCGCTTGTATCCGAGATCTCGTTCTTTCGGTCATAACCCAGAGCTCATGACCATAGATGAGGGTGGGAACGTAGATCGATCGGTAAATTGAGAGCTTTGCCTTTTGACTCAGCTCTCTCTTCACCACGACAGACCGGTACAGCACCCGCTTCACTGCGGACGCTGCACCTATCCGCCTATCGATCTCACGCTCCAGTTTTCCCTCATTCGTGAACAAGATCCCGAGATACTTAAACTCCTCCACTTGGGGCAGGACCTCCTCCCCGACCCGGAGAAGGCATGCTACCCTTTTCCGGCTCAAGACCATGGCCTCGGATTTGAGGAACTGATCCTCATCCCGGCCGCATCACATTCAGTTGCAAACCGCTCCAGCGAAAGCTGTAGATAATAATAATAATAATAATAATAATAATAAACTTTATTTGTATAGCACCTTCCTACAATGCCTTGCATTGACCAAGGTGCTTAACAGGATAAAAAGATGAATAAACTGGAACAATAAATCAATGAAAATAGAATAAGAAACAACAGCAATAAAAGAAGGCAATGGAAATAAAAATGCTACATACTAAAATACCAAAAGTAATAAAAGTTACACACTGAAAGCTTTTTTGAACAAGTGGAAATAAAAAGGCAATGGAAATAAAAAATGCTACATACTAAAATACCAAAAGTAATAAAAGTTACACACTGAAAGCTTTTTTGAACAAGTGGGTCTTCAGTCTGGTTTTGAACAGAGTCAGATCAGAGGTGGCACGCAGCTCAAGGGGGAGGCTGTTCCAGGCTTTTGGGCCGGCAACAGAAAATGACCGGTCTCCCCATTGTTTGTACCTTGAGCGAGGCACCTCCAGCAGGTGTTGACTGGCAGAGCGTAAAGCTCTGCCGGGCTGATGGGCTTTCAAAAGTTCTGAGATGTACAGAGGAGCAAGTCCATTCAGAGCTTTGAAAACAAACAGGAGCAGCTTGAACTGTATCCTGAACTGAACCGGGAGCCAGTGTAGAGAGGACAGGACAGGAGTGATGTGTTCATATTTTCGTGTGTTGGTCAAAAAGCGCGCGGCAGAGTTCTGTACAAGCTGTAAACGGGAGATGGAGGATTGATTAATACCAACATACAAAGCATTACAATAATCAAGTCTGGAGGTAAAAGGCATGGATGGCCTTCTCCAGATCACCACGGATGAGAAAAGACCTGACTTTGGAGAGCAGTCGGAGCTGGAAAATGCTGGTCTTGACAACAGAACTGATCTGTTTATCAAGCTTTAGGTTGGAGTCAAGCTGCACTCCAAGATTTCTGACCACCGATCATCAGATCACGATCTGATGAAGCCAATAGGACCACATTATCTGCAAAAAACAGAGAAGCGATTCTAAGGCCACCAAAACGGATCCTCTCAACACCTTGGCTGCGCCTAGAAATTCTGTCCATAAAAGTTATGAACAGAATCGGTGACAAAGAGCAACCTTGGTAGCAGAGTCCAACTCTCACCGGAAACGAGCCTGACTTACTGCCAGCGATGCGGACCATGCTCTGACACCGGTCATACAGGGACCTAACAGCCCATATCAAAGGGCCTGGTACCCCATTCTCGCGGAGTACCCCCCACAGAACCCCCCACAGAACCCCCCAAGGGACGCGGTCGAATGCCTTCTCCAAGTCCACAAAGCACATGTAAACTGGTTGGGCAAACTCCCACGCACCCTCCAGGACCCTGCTGAGGGTGTAGAGCTGGTCTAGTGTTCCACGACCAGGACGAAAACCACACTGCTCCTCCTGAATCCGAGGTTCGACTATCCGACGGACCCTCCTCTCCAGAACCCCTGAATAGACCTTACCAGGGAGGCTTAAGAGTGTGATCCCCCTATAGTTGGAACACACCCTACGGTCCCCCTTTTTGAATAGGGGAACCACCACCCCAGTCTGCCAATCCAAGGGAACTGCCCCCGATGTCCACGCGATATTGCAGAGTCGCGTAAGCCAACACAACCCCACAACATCCAGAGCCCTAAGGAACTCAGGACGAATCTCATCCACCCCGGAGCCCTGCCACCACGGAGCTTTTTAACCACCTTGGCGACCTCAGCACCAGAGATTGGAGAGCCTGACCCAAAATCCCCAGGCTCTGCTTCCTCAGTGGAAGACGTGCCAGTAGGATTGAGGAGGTCTTTGAAGTATTCCGCCCACCGACTCACAACATCCCGAGTTGAGGTCAACAGCACGCCATCCCCACCATAAATGGTGTTGGTCGCGTACCGCTTTCCCCCCCTGAGACGCCGGATGGTGGACCAGAATCGCCTCGAAGCCATACGGAAGTCATTCTCCATGGCCTCTCCGAACTCCTCCCACGCCCGAGTTTTTGCCTCAGCAACCACCCGAGCCGCATGCCGCTTGGACTGCCGGTACCTATCTGCTGCTTCCGGGGTCCCACAGGCCAAAAAGGCCCAATAGGACTCCTTCTTCAGCTTGACAGCATCCCTCACCGCCGGTGTCCACCACCGGGTTCGAGGGTTGCCACCACGACAGGCACCAACAACCTTGCGGCCACAACTCCGATAAGCTGCCTCGACAATAGAGGCGCGGAACATGGCCCACTCGGGCTCAATGTCCCCCGCCTCCCTCGGAACGTGTTCAAAGCTCTCCCGGAGGTGGGAGTTAAAGCTCCGTCTTACGGGAGACTCTGCCAGACGTTCCCAGCAGACCCTCACAATACGTTTGGGCCTGCCAGGTCTGACCGGCATCCTCCCCCACCATCGGAGCCAACTCATCACCAGGTAGTGGTCAGTTGACAGCTCCGCCCCTCTCTTCACCCGAGTGTCCAAGACATGCGGCCGCAGATCAGATGAGACGACAACAAAGTCGATCATCGAGCTGCGACCTAGGGTGTCCTGGTGCCAAGAGCACATATGGACACCCTTATGCCTGAACATGGTGTTCGTTATGGACAATCCATGACGAGCACAGAAGTCCAACAACAGAACACCACTTGGGTTCAGATCAGGGGGGCCATTCCTCCCAACCACACCCCTCCAGGTCTCACTGTCATTGCCCACGTGAGCATTGAAGTCCCCCAGCAGAACAAGGGAGTACCCAGGAAGCGCACCCTCCAATACCCCCTCCAAGGACTCCAAAAAGGGTGGGTAATCTGCGCTGCCATTTGGCGCATAGGCACAAACAACAGTCAGAGCCCGTCCCCCCACACGTAGGCGAAGGGAGGCTACCCTCTCGTTCACCGGGGTGAACCCCAACGTACAGGCACCAAGATGGGGGGCAACAAGTATGCCCACTCCTGCTCGGCGCCTCTCACCAGGGGCAACTCCAGAGTGGAAGAGTGTCCAACCCCTCTCAAGGAAACTGGTTCCAGAGCCAGAGCCATGCGTTGAGGTGAGTCCGACTATTTCTAGCCGGAACCTCTCAACCTCACACACTAGCTCAGGCTCCTTCCCCACCAGAGAGGTGACATTCCATGTCCCAATGGCCAGCTTCTGTAGCCGAGGATCAGACCGCCAGGGTCCCCGTCCTCGGCCACCACCCATTCCACAATGCACCCGACCCCTTTGGCCCCTCCCACAGGTGGTGAGCCCATGGGAAGAGAAAAACCCAGAATACCCTTAATCAAAATAATTCTGAAAGGGAGGTTTTTATGTAATAAAATTATTACTCCCCTTTTATTTGTAGAATATGGTAAGAAATTTCGTTATTTCCGGTCACAACCCAAAGCTCATGACCAGAGATATATAATATATAATAATAATCATTTTATTTAGAAGCGCCTTTCATGACACCCAAGGACACTTAACAAACCAACACAGTGAATACAGAGCAAACATTATCAGCGACAAATTGAAATATAAAATACATAAAGGATATAAAATGGAAGATAAAAATACATTTAGTAAAGTTAATGATAAGCTAGTCTAAAGAGATGGGTTTTCAGGGCAGTCTTGAACAGAGAAAGGGAGGTGGTGTTTCGAAGGTCGGGCGGTAGAGCGTTCCAGAGGTGAGGGGCAGAGCAGGTGAAGGCCCTGCTCCCCATGGTGGAGAGGCGGGCAGAGGGTACATGGAGTTGTAGTGAAGAGGAGGACCTGAGAGAGCGTGATGGGATGGAGATTTGTAGGAGGTCGGATAGATAAGGTGGGGCAAGGTTGTGGATAGCTTTGAACGTGAGAAGTAGAATTTTGAAGATGATGCGTGATTTGACCGGGAGCCAGTGGAGCTGCTGCAGGACAGGAGTGATGTGGTTATAGTAGGAGGTTTGAGTGATGACACGGGCAGCTGAGTTCTGGACCATCTGTAACTTGTGGAGAGATTTGTTGGGGAGGCCGTAGAGAAGGGAGTTGCAGTAGTCAATACGGGAAGTCACAAGACTGTGCACCAGGATGGCTGTGGAGCGGGGCGTGAGAGAAGGACGGAGACGGTTAATATTACGGAGGTGGAAATAGGCAGACCGAGTAATATTGTTGATGTGTGAAGTGAAGGAAAGAGTGGTGTCGAGGATGACACCGAGGCTCTTGACCTGAGGGGAGGGGGATAGCAGAGAGTTGTTAAGGGGGACGAGAAGATGTTCTGATTTTGAAATAGAGTTTTTGGTACCGACGAGAATGACTTCTGTTTTGTTGCTGTTTAGTTGAAGGAAATTGTTAGAAAACCAGTGATTAAGCTCAATGAGACAGTCGGTGAGGATGGAGGGCGGGTGGGTGGAGTTAGGTTTTGATGACAGGTAGAGCTGCGTGTCATCAGCATAACAGTGGAAATGGATGCCATGTTTGCGGAAGATGTGGCCTAGAGGAAGGAGGTAAATGATGAAGAGGAGGGGTCCGAGGACAGAGCCTTGGGGGACACCCGTGGAGACAGGGGAAGACTGGGAACGGAAGGATTTAAGCTGAATGAATTGAGTGCGGTCAGAGAGATAGGAGGTGAACCAGTCTAACGGGGTACCTGAGATGCCGATGGAGGTTAGTCTGTTGAGGAGGATAGAATGACAGATGGTGTCGAAGGCAGAACTTAGATCAAGAAGAATGAGGATGGACAGAAGACCAGAGTCAGCAGCAAGAAGAAGGTCGTAAACAAGACAACAAATAGATGAGGGTCATGAGATCTCGGATACAAGCGGCTGAAATGAGTTTTCTCCGCAGGGTGTCTGGACTCTCCCTTAGAGATAGGGTGAGAAGCTCAGTCATCCGGGAGGGACTCAGAGTAGAGCCGCTGCTTCTCCACATCGAGAGGAGCCAGTTGAGGTGGCTCGGGCATCTGGTTAGGATGCCTCCTGGACGCCTCCCTGGTGAGGTGTTCCGGGCATGTCCCACCGGGAGGAGACCCAGAGGAAGACCCAGGACACGCTGGAGGGACTATGTTTCTCGGCTGGCCTGGGAACGCCTTGGGATTCCCCCAGAGGAGCTGCTCCAAGTGGCTGGGGAGAGGAAAGTCTGGGCCTCCCTACTTAGGATGCTACTCCCGCGACCTGACCTGGATAAGCGGAAGAAAATGGATGGATGGATGGATGGATGGTAAAAAATTAACCTGTCCTATCCATTCCCTTAAATATTTTTTATGTTCATCATCAGTGAGATGTGTTTACTGTAAAAACACTATTTGGGTCCTGTCCTGTTCAGGATAGCTTTCCTTTTCATTGCTTTATTACAGCCTTGTACATTCCGTGTGCAAACCTTGATGTTCATCTTCAGAATGTATCATGCTAGCCTGTATAAATAAGGTTGAATGAATGTTACTTTATGCTGTTTTAAAGAGATAAAAGTGAGAAAAACAAAATTAAACTGATACATGCCTGACTTGTTATTTATTTTGTGCTAATGAACAAACAAAACAGTTCCAAGCAAAAACCCAAACAGAACACACAGCTTGGAGCAACTTAAAATAAACATAACAAACATAACAAACTACAAAAAATAATAACGATCTTGTCATACCCTGATTCGAAGGTACAGCAGGTGGAAGCCTGATGAAAGACAAAAAATAAGTTGAAAGAAAAAGTTAGGCACCCTGCTCTCTCTGAGTCTGCGTATAGCCACCATAGATGTAAATATACAGGATATAGAATAGAATATATCTTTATTGACATTGCCATTGCACCAGGGCACCATACAACATGATTGATTACGTACATCCATCTTAAGATGGGACGAGTGCACAAAGCCGCAGCAGTAATTAAACCGTGCCGCCACAATCTTAGATAAGAAAAAAGGAAGATAACATGAGGATAAGTTGTGGTATTACAGAAAATATCTTTCACATCTTGCATGTTTAGAAACCATATGAGAAATCAAAAAACTCTACCAGAAAGCATATTTAGGACAAATCACATATGCATTTTGAGGTTGAGACAGTGAGATTTAGTCCATGAGCCATTTTCAGATAGCAACAGTCCTGAAGATGTTCTCAGCCGGCCTCCGATAACGCTCACAGAATGTTCTCGGGGGTGGGGTGGGGGGCTAGGGTTAGTTGCAGATGGTGTCCTCAGTAACACGTCTCAGGAGAAATTTGATATCCAGCCTTTCCAAGGCTGTTTTGGGAAGTCAGATATAGATAACATAAATATTTTTCACTTCAGAAACACAGTGTAATTTCCATGGCCTTGAGTCTTGCTGGACGATCTGATCCAAATATGATCCAATTCAGGAACTTATCACTGATCCAAGCTATGACTTCCACCAGATGACCAGTGCAGCGTCCATACGAGTCCCAAGCCCTGCGGGTGATCTGCGATCCTCAGAGATCGTGTCTACCTTCTGGTTCAGCTCGTAAAACAGCTGATTTATGGAGGTCACGGCACGGATCAGACTTACACTTTGACTCGGGAGCTTCGACATGGCATCAATCGCTGCTGAAGTACTCCTCATTTTCCGATAGGCCAGTGCTCCACAAATGCCAAAAAGCAAAGCGCCTACCATCATAAATCCAATTATATCCAGATCCTCCACATCTTCCACAGAGAGTACTGAAGAGACACATCACCTTCCATTCGCCCCAGGAATCCATGACGTATTCTCCTGGGTGAGTCTGCGGGGGACAGGCCGTCTCCCCGTGCCTTGCCTTTTTGTAGAAAAAAAATCTTGTCAATAGAATTGATCGCCCATGAAACCCAATCCGTCTCAATTTGCGTTCGAGAGGTGCTTTCCTGAGGAGCTGCAGATAAGACAAGAAACCGCGTAGGGTGGGAAAGTTCGGGGAGGGAAGGAGCGAAAAGAAAAAGCTGCTGTCTCGTCCAGTGCCGGAAGTAGATTTAAATGTGTTAACTCAAAGTAGCATTCTTGAGTAAAAAAAAAATATATATATATACACCGTATTTTCCACCTGATTAATCGCATCCTTCTATAGATCGCTTTGTCCAATTATTGGCAATAAATTGGAAAAATCCATAAACAGGTTGCACCTTTATTTAGGTCGCATCTATTATGCGTCACCGCTACATGATGCGTCAGCGCCTCATTTGCCCTGCTGAAAATGGCGGCCACAGAAGCGAGCGAGCACGGAAGGACTTTACAAGATTAACATGGTAAAAACAATTATTTGTTTGCTGAGAATTATAGCAAAGATGTGTCTTAGCTGAACTTTTCCTTAATAAATGCACGTAATTATCAAATCAGCTGGATTTAAAAAGTAGTTTGGCTAGTGCACGCGCACGGGTGGGACGGCTTTATTTCTTTAACATTTAGCTAAATAAATGCTTAAAAATATATTTCTTGGCTGACATTATAGCACAAGGGTTCCTGAGCTTAACTGTTCCTTAATAAATTCACGAAATGGTCAAATCAGCGGGATTAAAAAAAGTAGTTTCGACATGTGCATGCGCGCGGGTGGGGTGGCTTTATTTCTTTAACATTTAGCTAAATAAATGCTTAAAAAACATTTCTTAGCTGACATTTTAGTACAGGGGTTCCTGAGCTTAATCATTCCATAATAAATTCACGAAGTGGTCAAATCAGCTGGATTTAAAAAAGTAGTTTTGCCATGTGCACGCGTGCGGGTGGGGCGGCTTTATTTCTTTAAAATTTAGCTAAATAAATGCTTAAAAAATATATTTCTTAGCTGACATTATAGCACAAGGGTTCCTGAGCTTAACCGTTCCTTAAAGCTTCAGTATGTAGCTTTTTTTATAAAAATATTTCTTCTCTCTGTCACTATTTTTTGACAGACTGATGTTAGACAGCTAATCTTTGAGAAATACTATATTCCTCTGGCGTCTCCCGGTGGTAATAAAAGCATTTATAAAAACCAGAGCGCCCCGAGTTTAACCAGCCAATAAAAACAGAGTTTTGTTCATGCACGAGCTTCCCCCGCCCTTCCCCCGCCTCTCCCAGCTGCAGCGCGCATCCGCGCACGTTCCCGTCTCAAACAGTAGCTGTTTCAAAATGGCGGAGGATCAACCTATTACTTTTCCGGGAACAAAAGTTCCACTAAAACTTCCAATTCCTCGATTGGCACAGGTTCGGAAACCCAACACAGGTAAACAGAAGAAGACACAGGAAGAAATCAAAGAAAAAAAGAAACAAAGAGATTGCGCAAGGAATCGGATAAACATCGGAGGTGCTTTTCAGAGGTGGCAAGAGCTTCGGGTGCTCAAAGGATTGCAAAGCGATGCAGAGTTAGCAACATTCCTGCTTGACAAGTAAGTGTCTTTGCTTGAATCATTTATTATTATAACGAAACAATAAAGGCTCTAATAAATAAACGTCTCAGCAGATGTGGCCATTTGCACAATGTGAATTGATTAGGCAGCACGGTGGTACAACTGGTAGAGCTGCTGCCTCTCAGCGAGCAGGTCCCACGGTTCAAATCCTGGCCCGGGGGCCTTTCTGTGTGGAGTTTGCATGTTCACTCCGTGCATGCGTGGGTTTTCTCCGGGTGCTACATTTTACTCCCACAGTCCAAAAACATGCATGTTAGGCTGATTGATAACTGTAAATTGACCCTGGGTGTGAGTGAGACAGGTCCCTCTTGTAAATGAGTCCCCGTGGCTCAACGAGGCTAGCCTGTATAAATAAAGGTTGAATGAATGATAAAATAAATCTGTGAAAATCGTGAAATTATGGAACAAAATTGTGTAATGTTTCACATTCTGTCTATATATTTTTGATATATTTTAAATATATTATTATATATTATATATTTATATATATTATAAATATTTTTAAATAAGCTCTTTATTTGTGTTTTTTAGGCAGGGCAGCAAAGGGGTTGCTCCATTCTTTTGCAGTGGAACAAGGACATCTGCAATCATTTCTGGTTCTGCTACAAGACAGCTGAAAACTACAATGACTTCTTTGTGAGTAATACTACTACTGTACTCAACTAAACATGCTATATGTAATTATTTTGTATACCGGTAATTATTCAGCATTGAGGTGACTTTAACATGTGACATTGACACTATACACAGATTTCATAAGTATTTATTGGAAGCGGTTTTCATTTTTACAATATAGGAAATGTGCAATGGTGGGCAACACTAATGAAAAAATTAGTTCCACAATTTCTAAAACGCTTATTAATTTTTTTAGGTCCACAATTTCAAAAGCACAAATGCCTTGTGAAAATTAGGGGAAGCTAATCTAATCCGCTATTTATATTCAACAATTTTGTAGCCGGCAATGTTATGCAATATTCGCACCACACTGCCAACTACAGGTGTATAAACTGTTATACACCTTATCCTACCTCTAAACGGCAATTTGCTCGGGGTGTCATCTATTAAAATATACCTTTCACTCAGGGTCCAAAATTTTAAAAGTTGTTTAATGTGTGGATTGCTATTTCGGCTGCTCCTTTGTCTTTTTCTTTTGTTTTTTGGAGATTTTTCATTAAAGAAGAATCAATAAAGTAATTTTAAAACTGTTTATTGGAAAACTGAAGCGATGCATTCTGGGTACATGATGATGAAACCAGGCTGTTGTCAGGTTGGAGGGACGTGGCTGCTCCTCCTCCACCAAGCATTGCAGGCTCCACCTTCATTTTCTTAAAGGGGACCTCAGATGCATTTTCTAAAATTTTATTTTATTTCTTTGTGCTATCTAGACCCTATTCCTTCAATTTAATGCACAAAATAATTCTTAGATAATCAATTATACCCTTTTTAATTCTGCAATATTTAACTTTCGTTTTGAACGAACGGTTTCTGATAGAAGTTCTGAAGTCCACGCCCTTCAACAATCTGTTTACGCCCTCTGCACAGCCAGTATCTGTAATGTGTTGTTGTTTTAAAATTAGCTCTTTTTTTAATTATTCATTTGACTTACTGTTAGTGCTAGCTTAAGATAACTTACCGAAACCCGTCTGAGCGCGCCGCAATGTGCTGCTCCTTTTAGCATGAGACCTGCCGAATCCGATGCTAATGTTAGCTTGTTCCTCTTCCGGTTTTCGCCAGCTCCGCTCATTGCACGCGGAGACTTTGAGAGTTATCGCTGTTCCAGTCAAGACACACACACAACGTTCACTAAGTGTCTCCCGTAAATTAATCCGTAAGGAGAAGGTCCTCGCTGCTGCGAGGCTTCTGCCAGGCTGCAGCGAGGCTGTACAGTTGAAGCTCCGCTCCATCCGCCAGAAGAGGGTCCCGTTGACGCCGGGGTCTGCTCGTTTAATTTTTGCCGGCTGCGCGTTCGGAGCGATCGCAAATACACTAAAAATTGAACTAAAACATAAAAATAACAATTATACTTTATTTATAAAGCCATTTAAAAAACCACAGCTGCAACAAAGTGCTGTACACATGAAATTAATAACATATAAACAAAAGATGAGATGAAATCATGAAAAACAACAGTCATGAAGTGGGTTGAGCCTGACATGGGGTTGCTAGGTGAGGGGCTGGACTCAGGTTGGGGTGGGTTGTCCTTGCTCGCCTGTGACGTCAAAGGCGAGATTGACTTCCAGTTTATTTCAAAAACGAACCGTTTTTATCACAGTAAAATAAATCTACTTAGAGTAAATAAACCACTGGGTGCATTTTTTTGGCCTTTGGACTGTTTTTTTATGAAGTAAATACCCAAAGTTGAGTAAAAAAACATTAAAAAGTGAATTTTGAATGTGTGGTCCCCTTTAAAGAGGAACTAAACCCAGGTTGGGATGGTAACTCCTTCCCCTAAGCAGATCCAAAATCACCCTCAAAATGGGCGTGTCGAGAGACAAGGAAGGGAGGAGGTAGAGTTGGGCTTTTGTCCACGCCTCCACCAGCAACAACCTAAAACAAATTAAACCTCTAGCCAACAACATACACCAAGCAACAACAAAGGATAAACATGTAGATGTATTTATCTATTCCACCCATTCCATCCAAAACCTAAGGCTCAAGAAAATGGGAAAAAAAAAGAAACCGTTTGTCAGGAGTGAAATGTGGCACTTCCATATAACGTATGAATGCTGCAGGACCTTCTCATCTCTGCAGGGGATTGGCTCTGCTTGAACCACTTCCGTGACGTCAGAGTAAGAAAATATGTCACAGTGAGAATCCTAGACCAATAAGTAAATTAAGGTGCAATCCCTCTGTTCAACCCACAGGGGTTACCGTAAACACGTTTTTAGACCGGGGTTTAGTTCCTCTATAAAGTGAGACTAAACCCAGGTTGAGACGGTAACTCCTCCTTCCAAAATCTCCCTGAAAATGGGCGTGTCGAGAGACAAGGAAGGGTGGAGGTAGAGTTGTGCTTTTGTTCACGCCTCCACCTGCACCAACCTAAAACAAATTAACACTAGCTCTACCAGTTTTTGTCAAAATGACAATTCTACCTATGCAACCCATGGGATTGTCAAACTGACAAATTGAATTAGCATTTTTAAAGCCATTGGTATGTATATGAGGCCATTCCAATCTGTTGGCGGGGAGGAGGCCTTGGGGCATATTTATATAGTCAGGTAAATCCAGTGGTGGAGAAAATACTCAAACACTGTACTTAAGTAAAAGTGCAAATAAACAGACAAAAATATACTCTAGTAAAAGTAGAAGTACCATATTAATATTTTTACTTAAGTAAAAGTAAATAAGTACTTGCTTTTAAAAATACTTAAAGTATTAAAGTAAAAGTAATTGCTGAATGTATTACCTAATGCAATGGCCTACAATACCATAAAGTGTGTGATATATATATATATGTATATATATATATATATATATATATATATATATATATATATATATATATATATATATATACATATATATATGTATATATATATATATATATGTATATATATATATGTATATATATATATATATATATATATGTATATATGTATATATGTATATATATATTTATAAGTATATATATATATTATATATATACAGGTAGTCCCCGACTTACGAGCGAGTTCCGTTACAACGAGGCGCTCGTAACATGGAAATCTCGTAATTTGGAACGGCCGCCACGTGTCTCGTAAGTCCGGAATTTCGCTCGTAAGTTGGAACGGTTTTGCTAGCGCGACTACAAACACTCGTTTTTCATCGAAAAACCGCTTATGAGTGCATAAAAATGATCGGAAACGTGTGTCCACATGTTTAGCTAACGGACTGTGGTGAAAAAACACAGAAAAACTCAGTATTTTTTGCGTTTTTTCCAAAAATTTGCCAGCTCGTAAGTCCGGATGCTCGTAGGTCAGAGCGCTCGTAAGTCGGGGACTACCTGTATATATATATATATATATATATATATATATATATATATATATATAT
>JBBPBX010034455.1:0-17564 GCA_038048925.1 Garcialebias charrua
TCACCACGCTGTGAGACGATAGATCAGTGATAGAGCGTGCATGTATTTACACCTGGCGTGCCACGCCACAAACGCTACCGTCTGAACCGGAAGAAGAATCATGAGGTCAGCCAATGAGGGAGGGCCCTTTATACAGGCAGCCAGCACCAGACCCAATCACATCTCAGCACCTATGGTGCGTTCAAGGCCTATGGGGCACATTGTCACATCCACCCCCCCAAACTGCATCGACGCCCCGACGATGATCTAATTTAACACCAGGGTCGAAATACAGCGGTCATGGTCTTAGATGAAGGCGTTTGTCTTACTGCTGGCCTTGGGAGATGATGAGGGTTATGATGCTGGCCAGCAGTTGATCGTGTTGATTTACGCACAGACACCTCACTGGAACCAGACTCTGCTGCTGGTACAACTGGTAGTGAGGTAGGTTGATTCAAGGTCACGTCAGAAGGAGCCACGGCAAGTCCTGAAACCCCAGGAACAGCATCAAAAACAACAGCAGCAGGCGGGGCAGGTGGTACCTGCTCCCGAGGACTTGGCCTCAAGAACAAATCATCCTCTAAAAACTCGTCATCTGGACCAGAGCAATGCCCAAAAGATGCTCCGTCATCTGAACCAGAGCCATGCTCAGCAGATGCACCCTCAACAGAAACTGGATTAGGTACATCAGCACCAATCCAGGCCTTTAGCAATGAGCGATGCACCCTTCTTAACCTGGCCGGTTCATGAACTGGTGCCACTGAATACACTACACCACCCTCTCTTGGGACTTGCTTAACTATATGAGTCACTGAACTCCACAAATCTTGAGTTTTCTTACGACCCCTCGTCCCCAAGTTTCGGATCAACACAAGCTGGCCCTCCTGAAGAGGAGTTTCTGTGATGTTCATATCATGATGAGCTTTTCTGCGTTCTGCAGAAGCCCTCAATTTTTGTCTAGCACCCTCAAATGCTATTTGCAAACGAGTCTGATGTTCTTCAACCCACTCATGAATGGTTCCTGCAACAGGTTTTTGAACTCTTCCCAACAGAAAATCTACTGGAAGGAGTGGTTCTTGGCCGAATATTAAGAAAAACGGTGACTCGCCCGTTGATTGGTGAGGAGTGGTGTTATAAGCATAAAGCAACTGGGGCAAGCAAGCACTCCAGTCTCGTTTCCGGGACGGGGGCAAGGTTCTCAACAAATTGTGAAGCGTCCTATTGAAACGTTCACATTGCCCATTACCAGCTGGATGGTAAGGCGTGGTACGAGATTTAGTGATACCATACAGGCTACAAAGCTGTTGGATCAGAGTGCTTTCAAAATTGCGGCCCTGGTCTGAATGGATGCGTGCTGGTACTCCAAATTTTGAAAACCACTCCGTAACCAAGACCTGTGCCACCGTAGAGGCGCGCTGATCTCTAGTTGGGATAGCCAACGTGTATTTGGAAAAAACATCAGTCATCACCAATACACTCTCTAACCCCGAGGAAGTTGGTTCCAACAACGTAAAGTCAATTGCCAAAATGTCATTTGGTTTTGATGCAAGCAAATGACCCATAAAGCCCCGAGCAGGTGGCTGGCTATCCTTGGCAATCTGGCACCGCTCACAGGCCTTGCACCAACCTGCCACCTCTTGTGACATACCCGGCCAATAACAGCGAGATCTCAGCAACGCCAAGGTCCGTTCCACCCCCTGGTGCCCATGCTCCTGATGAACCTGGGTCAAAATGTCCTTAGTCAGGACTTTTGGCAAGAGAAGTTGATACACTTCCCCACCGCCATCTGGGCGAAATATTTGCCGATACATTAAACCATCCAATTCGGCCAAGCGGTCCCATTGGTTGACCAATGCAAGGGCAGATTTTGAAAGCCCTTGCCGCTCCTCACGATTTGGCCGCTCCTTCCTTTGCCAGAAGACAAGGACCTCTTGAAGGACCGGGTCAGCCTGCTGGAGAGCACAGAGATCATCAGGGGAAAGAGAGGGAAAGACAGTTACAGAGGACTGGATGGCTGATGTTTGCTCACTCTGCACAGCTAGCTGCAGTGGCTGAGGCACGGGAGTACCTGAGCCCAACAAAGTCACTTCCAGTGTAGCTGGCCAAGGCCGGCGAGAAAGAGCGTCAGCATTTTGATTAGATTTAGCAGGTCGATACTTCAACTCAAAGTTAAAGGAAGCAAGCTGGGCTGCCCAACGCTGCTCCACTGCTCCAAGCTTAGCCGTATCCAAATGGCTCAGAGGATTATTGTCGGTATAAACAATACACCGATGACCCAAAAGATAATCTCTAAATTTTTCTGTCATGGCCCATTTCAGGCCCAACAGCTCCAATTTCATTGAGCTGTAATTTGACATGTTTCGCTCGCTAGGTCTTAACCCGCGGCTAGCGAAAGCAATGGGTCTTATCCTCCCCTCCTGTTCCTGAGACAAGACTGCTCCCAAACCACAATGGCTTGCATCCACCTCCAAAACAAAAGGGAGGGAGAAATCGGCATAAGCAAGGACCGGGGCAGACGTGAGCTTGGTCTTGATAGCCTCAAAACTCTGTTGGCACTCCTCAGTCCAAGCTCCAGCAATACTCTGGGCACCTTTCTTTTTAGACATTTTACCAGCTAGCTCTGCAGCTCTACGATGCAAGGGGGCAGCCATCTTAGCAAAACCTTCCACAAACCTTCGGTAATAGCTAGCGAATCCTAAAAAGGAACGCAACTCAGTGGCTGTGGTGGGTACAGGCCAATTTGCTACCACCTCAATTTTAGCGGGGTCAGTGGCTACTCCTTGGTCAGAAATTACATGGCCCAGGTAGTGCACCTCCCGCTGGAAAAAATGGCACTTACTGAGCTTAGCTTTAAGGCCCTCCTTTTGAAGCCGTCCCAACACCACATCCAACCTCTCCAGATGCTGCTGTACAGAGGATGAAAACACAACAATGTCATCTAAATACAGCAAAAGAGATTGGCATTGCTGGTCACCAAAAATGCGTTGCATCAAACGCTGAAATGTACCCGGGGCATTGCATAGGCCAAAAGGCATACGATTCCACTCGAAGAGCCCAAACGGTGTACAAAAGGCAGTTTTATGGCGATCTCCTACTGTGACAGGGACCTGATTATAACCACTGGCCAAATCCATCGTGGAAAACCATTGGGCCCCTGTCAAAGCATCAAGAGACTCTTCAATACGCGGGAGTGGAAAAGCGTCCTTCCTTGTCTTGATGTTAAGTTGACGATAATCAACACAGAGCCTAAGGCTGCCATCCTTTTTACGAACAAGCACAATTGGTGACGCATAAGGGCTGGAGCTTTCACTGATGACATTTGCTGCCAAAAGCTGGTTTATGTGCTCCTTCACAAGTTCATATTCTGATGGAGGGATTCGACGGTAACGCTGCCGAACGGGAATGTCATCAAGAAGGGGAATGTCATGACTGATCAGGTTGGTGCAACCCAAATCCTGATCATTAGTAGCAAACACGGAAGTGTATTTACCCAACAATGCTCGTACTTGACCCTGTTCCTCTGCAGACAAAGATGTTAAATCAATTTCCTCTACCCTTTCCACGATAGGAGCAGCAACTGTTTGGGAAGATACATTTGCAAGAAATGGAACTTCAGTCACACCTGCTGGAAGACTCACCACCCCAACACTATTTAAAGTTCCCACAGTGGTACGAGGGTAAAGCAACACATCTGTGTTGCCCACATTTGTCACTGGGATATAAGCAGTCCCCCGAACAACTTGAACTAGAGCAGGAGATGCTAACAACCCCACTGGTAAACCAGACTCAGAGGGTTCAAACAAGACAGGGGTGCCTGAGTATTTCTCACAGCATGTGGTAGGCACAATTTTCATTGCACCTCCTGGAATGCGGCAGGCCTTCCTGCCTCGCACCCTCACCTTACCAGGCTGCTCAGGAGTGTGCTGCATTTCAGCTGCATGACATTTCTGTAGAGCATGAACCAGAGGTTTGGGAGATGACACCACAGGGGTAGCATGGAATAAAGCATCACCATGCTGTCCAAACAGCTCTTGATAACACTTATTTATGACGTTCATCCCCAATACACCAGGAACTGAAACTAACCCACCATCAGGAGGATTTTTCACCACCAACACCCCACAATGGGGCACCAACTTGCCACACAGTTCAATAGACACCTCCAAATAGCCGATATAAGGGATAGGGAGACCATTGGCTGCTTTTAGCTGTAGCCAGTGGCAGGCTTTCAACCGCTCTTCTCCCCAGGGCTTGAAGAGTTCAGAAAAGAAACCCTCTGTAATTGTGGACACCATTGAACCTGTATCAACCAGGCAAGGCACCTTCACTCCAGCCATATTCACAACAATATGTGGACAAGAAGCAATTAGTTGAGGTGCATCCGCTGCGCAAAAAGCATTAGTCGAGCCCATGGATACCCCACCCGAGCTGTGGCTCTGCAACTCAGTGGGTACTAGTTTTCCGGAAGCTGGCTCCCCTGACGTGACCCTGACAAAGATGGCTGACGGAAAGCAACACGTGGCCCCCCACACTCCCTAGCAATATGTCCGGGCTGTTGGCACCGTCGACATATAATGGGACCTCGACGCGGGGAGCGGCTGCGCTCTTGTGCAGTTTGGAGAAGGGCAATGCTTTGAGTAAGCAGTTTGAGCTGCTCCTGTTGTTGTTTCAAAAGTTCTTTTAGTTCATTAACCTCTGTTTGGGTGGGGCTAGCAATAGCTGGTGACCCACCCTGCACAGCAAACTGAAAACTGGGCGCCGAAGGCAGAGAAGTGCTCCGGCTCCGCATACTAGCTGGCAAACCCTCTAACTCCCACCTCATTGCCTCACCTCTAACATCAAGCAGTGTTGCTGCCGGTTTCAGACGAACATACTGTTTTAGCACACGACGGAGCGCACCATCAAGGACATATTCTACAAACTGGTCACGCAAGATAGCTTCAACATTAGGCATGTCCCTAGGGGCCTGTGCTGTTACTTTCTCCATGAGGCTCATCAAAGCCAGGGAGAACTCTTGTAGTGTTTCCCCCTCGAATTGTTTTCTGGAGAAAAAGGCCTCCTGTAATGCAACATGTGACTCATTACATCCATAAAGCTCCTTGAGGATAGAAATGATCTTAGCTGGATCCTCTCGTTCCTGACTAGAACGATATCTGATCTCCTCCCTAGCCTCTCCTTCTAAATGGTCGTATATAAAAAAAGCCTGATCTACTGCTGACAAATTTCGTGCCCGCATACACGCCTGCACCTCCTCAACCCACTCGCTCACGCTAATCCCCATCCGTCCCCTAAACATAGGGCACTTACGGTCGCGTGGAACAAACACTAACCTTTCAGTTATTTGGGCCATGGGGAGTGCAGAAGCTGAAGACGGCCCAGCACTGGGGTTAGAGGTGGAGGGTGAATGCTCTGCACGCAGCTTCTCATTATCAGCACTTAATTGAGCCACCAGAGTCTTCAATTCCAGTAGCTCTTTCTCCATCACTACAGATGACAGACTCAAAAACAAATGAACTGCTGCTGTTTGTCCTTCTCACACTTTACATACAAAGAATAACAAATTACTGCTTGATCAAAATCAAAAAAAAATTTGTGAAAGAGTCCCAGCCTCAAAACTGCAAGAAGTACCAAACAACGCCAAATGTAGCCGGGGCGGGTGTGGTTTAAAATTAAAGTGGAGTTTAAATTATACCATTTTAAATAATAAAATTGGTTAAAATTACTTTCACCCAAAACAGTTACCCTTGAGGCACACGGTGTTGCAGCTGAGGCAGGAGACACTTCACACGAACACCAATGGATTGCACAATTATTTATTTAATTAAAAAATCCTAAATTTAAAATACACAGTTAAAAGGGCAGTTATAGCTCCAGGCAACAATAAAAATCCTAAATTTAAAATACACAGTTAAAATGGCAGTTATAACTCCAGACAACAATAAAAGTGCAATTAAATACAATATTCTAAAAACAAAAGGAAAACCTCATAGGCAAATCGTCCACCGCCTGGGAGATGTTCTGTTAATCAGGCCGCAGCTGTCTAAAGAGTCCTGGAAGAACTACAGCGTCACATGAAACGCCCCTCACGCCAGCACCAGGACGATTAGTCCGGGCTGAATCTCAGTTGGCCTCGATCAGCCACGCAGGACGTACAGCCAGCCCTACGCCGGCCGGAACAGCGGGCATCAAACCAGCGCCAGGACGACAAGACGACAGCCCACGGACCCCCAGGTGAAACGCCAGTCAGGACGACCCGCACCGCAGGTAAACAAACGGTCAAGGACAAACAGCAGCAGCTAACAAAATAAATTAGAATTAAAATCTAAAAGCGTTTAAAAACAAGAGAAGAAGACTAAAGCTTTACTCACCACCGCTGTGAGACGATAGGTCAGCAATATACGTCCTTAAAAAATAAATATTAAAATTAAAATCTAAAAGCATTTAAAAAACGAAGGAAGGAAACTAGGGCTTTTACTCACCACCGCTGTGAGACGATAGATCAGTGATAGAGCGTGCATGTATTTACACCTGGCGTGCCACGCCACAAACGCTACCGTCTGAACCGGAAGAAGAATCATGAGGTCAGCCAATGAGGGAGGGCCCTTTATACAGGCAGCCAGCACCAGACCCAATCACATCTCAGCACCTATGGTGCGTTCAAGGCCTATGGGGCACATTGTCACACCTTTTTATATTTATATTGTTTAAAGACACGGTTTCCTTTATTGAATTATTGGGGGGGACAGATCTATAGTTCCCCAAGATTGGGGGGGGTCCGGACCCCCCCGACCCCCCCAGGATCTACGCCTATGGGAGCAATACACATTAATTTGTTCCTCCCATTCTAAATCCTTCAGTGGACTGGTTGCACAGGCCTATCGGCACCACAGCACACCCTTGCGTCACAATGCCAGCGTATCCTTAAGACCCTTACAGATCTGTGGATCAGAGGTGTAACAGCAGCAGGTTGACTTTAGGTGTTGCATATAAAAGCAGCTTATGGCTGCCAACAAGCAACACATTTAGCCAACGTGCATGCTTCACTAGTCCTTGTGGATTATTTTTAAAATTGTGCCTTTCAAAATAAATTAGTGTATATAATCAATCCAACCATGCCAAGTTTAACTTAAAATTTATGCTGTTTTACTTTGTGAAATGCTCAGAATGGCTTTATAGTTTTGTCTAAAATGAGGTAAAAGTATAAAGTATTCTTGCACCACATTGGTAAGTAAGAAGTTTCAGGCTGAAGAAATCCAGACAAAGATAACAAAATGCTTGACATCATGTAGTCTGTATCTAATCAGTTGACTACAATAACTACAGCTCATAAGGATGTTAAATCTTGTTTGTACAAAAAAAAAGATAACTTTATTAAGAAACAAAGGTACCAAACACTTTTTGTTTACTACCAACCTTGAAATAATGACAAAGCTTTATACGTCATAAAGGTAAAATGACCTATCTATCTAAAAAAGCTAAGTCTGGTCCTCTGGACATTCAAAAAACAAAACAAAACAAAGCAAAAAAACTGTAGAAACGTTTCGTCTTTCGTCCGAAAGACTTCCTCAGTCTGAGCTGCTGTATTCAGCTCAGTCTTATAAATAGCACCCTCTCACAGTGGATCAACCAGTTGGCTGATGACAGCCTGAAACCAGCTGCTCACATGATCAAGGAGGACCATCAGCCTGACGATGGGTCGTTAGCACCCCGATGGTTGTTAGCTATACCCATCTACACATGTCGGGGCTGAGATGGGGTAGAGGCAGGGCAGCCGACTCGAGATCAAAAGTCCCAGGTTTGATCCCCAGTCATTGCATATCTTGTGGTGTCTCTGAGCAGGACACCCCATCCCCATTGGCTCCCCGGGCACCAGCACTAGCTGCCCACCGCTCCACCTGGGGGATGGATTAAATGTAGAGAGCCAATTTTGCTATTGTATGGGAACAAACAATGATGACAATACATAACACATTATTATTATTATTATTATTGTTGTTGTTATGTAAATACTGCTTATTAATCTGCACCTTTTTTGCAATGATATGAACCCATTTTAGTTGGGTTTCAAAAACTGCAAGAAGTCATCCAGCTTCAAATAGGCCTTTCCAATCAGCTGGTACTGGAGGAAAATGAGGCTTTGGTTACGTAAAAACGTGGAATAAGACTGACATTCCTGCTCTGCTCCAAATGTTGGATTTTCCAAAAGTTTTTCCAGCCAATTTATCCAGCAGCGGTCAGTGGTCAAACCCACAGACAGTGGAAATACCAAGAATGCCAATGGCATAGACACTGGGATTAGTCTGGCCAGAGGACTGTTTGTCAGGATCCTTTTGATTTAATGCAGCACATTCTTATCGGTGTTATTCTCTTTACCATGTAGTTTAAACCCTAGGGCAGATCTGTTCAGTCATTGTTCCAACAGTGACGAGAAAAGAATAAAGTTTCCCTCTGAAAACTTTCCTTCCTTCCCCCCAGCTTGAATGGTGGAGAGCTATTGTTTCAGACTACGGTAACAGAGGGTAGAGAGCACAGAGAGCCACCATCTTTTGACTGACAACATGACCTACACAATGTGAGGCAGAACAAAGACAGGGCAGAGATTTTCATCGAAATACTATTTTTCTTCCTCACATCTCTCTATGAGGCTGCGGCATCTGAAATGACTCTGCTCTTCACAAAAGTCCTTTCAAAAAGTTGTCACGTTTATTAGTGTGAAATCACTGATCACGGCTGAAGCAGAAGACAACTTGCACACACAAAAACAAATGCAGCTACGCAAATGAGTTCCACAGCAGCCATTACATAAGCAGCAACGCCTCGGAGTAACTGTGCCAGCCTCCATACATAATTCACATCCACTCCTCTGAGAAAATATCTGACAGGGCAAAGCGGCGCACGTGCAGATGTATTCAGACATACTGTCCACGCTGCTGTAAGCTCCAGAAAGATAGAGGGAAGACAGACTGGCGCAGAAAATCCTCATTCAGCAAACTGAACAGAAGCCAGACCGACTTCTAAAACCTTTCGCAGCCTTTGTGTCTTCTTGTGTTTCATTGTCTTGGTCTCCCTCTGTCAGGGCTCCAGCATCAACCTGAGGTTTTGTATAAACACCTCTTCAGTGGAGCAGATGGAAAATAACAGTTTGGGAGCATTTTCTTGCATCTGAATCCCATTGAACCCCCTTTTCAAACCCTTATGGGTCAAAATGTATTGCTCCAAATATAAATACTGTATTTAAAAATACATCCAAACTTCTACTTCCATATTTTATCAGAATCAGAATAAGCTTTATTATCATTGCACAGAGATACAACGAGAATATGTCCGTACAGCGGTCCGAAAGATGGGCGGAGTGTACGAATCTACAGCTCTAAAGCACGGCCTTCTTATTCTTTTCAGAATACATTTTTAGATAGAAAAGAGAAAAAAGTCATGAGGAAAGGATAGTGGCATTACAAAAAAGATCTCTTCACACCTTGTCGTATCAGGACACGATTTAAGAGATCAAAAAACTCTGCCAGCAAGCACATTTATGAACATGTTACATATGCATTTACAACGAGGCGGTCCATGAAGCACTAACAGATAGTCCATTGTCCTGATAAGATGATGGTCAGCCGGCACAGTTCTGATAAGCCTCCACAGAAAGGGGGGGGGAGGGGTGATAGACAAAGCTTTTCCTTAGTTTACACATTTCCCAGGAAAAATTGATAAGTTGACCTGTTTTGAGGCCAACCGGGGAGTCAGATTCAGATAAACCACAATTGTTGTTTTATTCAGGCAGACAATTTTTTCCTTGTTAGCCTCTGAGTCTGTACTGATACTTCCAAGGTCCGAAATGGCCAGATTATGGTGCATTCTACTGGTCCGTGCTTACAAGCCTCTTCAAAGTTGTTTCCATGCTGACGAGTCCCACAGCAGCAGGTGGACTATGATTCAAATCACTTCCAACTTTGGGTTTTGCTCGTAAATCAGCTGATTTTGAATCCTCAAAGCACGAACCAGACCTTCACATGGGCAGCAGCCTGTCAAGGTCCAAATTAGCTGTGACCGTCTTCTTTGTATGTTGATAAACCAGGATCCATACTATTCCAAAAACAGGAAACCTGTTATCATAAATCCAATGATATGCAATTCCGGCGTCCTCGTTCAATAGCAGAGATGGACACATCATCCCCAGAGATATACTGCATCCAGTTGCATTTGTCTCGTCCAAGCAGATGAGGGTTCTCCAGGACCCTGTCACTTTGTTGAAAATATTTTGTCATTCGCGTCGAAAGTCCAGTTGGTCAGATCCAAAACAGTAGTTTTCATTTCAGAAGATGTGTAAAGCTAGGAGCTGCTCCAATACACAGACAGAAAGCAAAAAAGCAGGAGGAGAACAGGGAGTGGGAAGAAACGCATACGCCTCGTTACAGGGCCAGTGAGAAAAAAATGAGAAAACATTACTTTGATTTCTATGGGTTCCTTAGAAGCTGAAGAAAAATGAGTTATTGGAAATAAAATAATTTCATTTTAATTTGTTAAACGTTTTTAAAAAATGCAGGTTTTCTCCAAGCTTGTTTCCTCTAAAGTTGCCTGAAAACTTAAAGGAATATCAAAGTTCATGCTCAATAATCCAGGTAAAAAAATTTTCAACAAAGTTAAGTCAGGCCCTCTGGACGGTTTCTTTCTTTTTTTGTTGAGACGGTTCGTCCTTCATCCAAAGGACTTCATCAGTCCGTGGAGCCACAGAAAACAGTCCCATAAGTGGCTTACTCGCATAGTGGGCCAACCAGTGTTATGGTGATAAGATGGTTTCTGGAGTCTGCCCTCTCCCCCGACGACTTCTCTGAGGCAGCCAGTGGTTCTTAACATCAAAGTTCATGCTCAATAATCCAGGTACAAAAATCCAACAAAGTTAAGTCAGGTCCTCTAGACAGTAAAGCAAAAAATGTTTTATATGTTTTAATAAGTGAGTTTCTCTTGAGTTGTTTGAAGCACTCAGTATCTTACCTGCAGTAGACAAAAGTTAAAGTAATCTTTGGAAAATTATGAACAAAATTTCAAGCTAACAGTTACTTTAAAACAACCCAATAACTTAACAACAACCAACTTATAAAACTATTCCTCTAAGTTAAAATAGGACTATTTGTCGTGATATTTATCTGATAAAGATGCATTTTGCACCTGATGCTTAAACTCCAAGTTCAGGCTGTTAACATGTGTCAGCGGTCTCATAAAAACAGTGTTGCTGCTGAGTCGTGGCTGTATGCAAAATCAGTTATTTTTACTTTGCAGACACGAAGCCATCAACCAAAACCCTGCACTACGGTAAATGGAAAAGAACAAGACACAGGAAGCATGAGTCAACATGCCTGAAAAAGGTTGTAACCTGCAACATGTGACACATTTACCTCATTTGTTTTGCTCTGAGCAGATGAGGTAACCCACCTTCCACTTCGCTACTCTTACTCCCCTTCACCTCAGCTCCTACAGTTAATCTTTACGTCAATGTTTGAGCATTTATAGAGTAAAACGTCACCGCCGTGAAGCTGCGCCAACACCCAGTCTGGATAATTACACTCTTCTCTCGCTGGGCTCTTAAATGAAACCATGATACAGTCACTACAAAAGAGCAGGACTAAAAAGAGCTGCTGTCTGTAAACACATCTGCTGACACATCACTCTCATCAGGCCAAAACAAACCTGATGAGAAGCTGCAGCATGTTGCCTCGAGCACACAAGGAGTCTTGTAATCACACGTATGGGGAAAACATGATAAACTGCAGCGGCTTCCATCTTTTAGTGTGCTTTGTCGTAAAAAACAACAACTTTTGAGTCCAATGGATAAAAACGAGAATTGCATTAGTCACACCTCTGAGATTGAGCCTGGTTTTGTGTTCTATTTCGTGTAAGCTCCGCCCTTTAAAGCTGCACTTATTGGGCTTATTCCTCGCGCTTCGCGCCAGACACTTCGCTTACACTCATAGAATCTGGGGTTACAATACGTAACCAACGTTTCATGCTCTTTCTTATCAGTGAGAGCCCAAACTCATTCAGACACTTCAACCAAATAGTCCAGTGGGTGGAGCAGCTTTCATTAATTCAATTCAGTTCAAAATTACTTTATTAACTCCAAAGGGAAATTAATTGTTATTGTAACTCGTCTTGATTTCTAGAGTTGTTCTAGATGCTGACATCAGCATTTGGACAATTGGCTGCAGATGCCGATCCATCCACCTAGACCCAGCAGACCTCTCGGTCCTTTGGGGAGCAAGAGTGCCTGAATGCCGGGCAGAACTCGTCCCTGAGCGATGGCCATTTGTCCCAGCAGCCTGCTGAGCCCCTCGTCACAGTTGCCGGGGAACGATCTCGGTCCTCCCGCTGTCACAAGCCGTGTTTCCTGCCACCTCCAAGATCTCGGCGGTCAGGCACTCGAGCACCGCCTCCAGGTAGACAGTAATGCATCCACGGCACCTCCTTTTCAACTCATTTGGGATTTGGAGCTGTAGTTGAGGTCTTATTTGAGCTTTTGAGATGTTAATCAGCAGCTCCCATTTGTAGAAAACCACCTTGTTGTTATGGTTACACATCATGACAAATGTCCAAAAGTAAAAAAACATTTCAGTAAAAATCCTTCCAGCTGCACAGCATCTGATACCAGAGGAAGTAATCATCCAAAAAAAAGTGATTTAAAGAGGAATTAAAGTTTGCAAAAGCAAAATCTCACAATGAATGTAAGAGAGAGCTACTCCAACATGTAGCCCTCTTGAGCAGCGCAATTCTGGAAGGAACTAACCACTAAGGCTGAAACTTCAAATCAATACCTCAACAGTTTGTAAAAATCAGACTACTGGTAGACAAGATGGGATTTAGAAAACTTGGGTTCAGACAACACCTAAATCTCATCCTCCTTCCTGAATAAATCCAAACTCTCAGTTCAGCTCATGTCAGTCTATTACTGAAACATTCAAGAGATCAGTTTTACGCAGACAATTCAGATCTCACTAACTCCAGAGTAGTTTCTAGTTTACTCTGAGGTAGACTGCCAAAAATGTACTACCTTCCATATATGACACTCTGATTTAAACCTGAGTTTTTGTGAATACACAGTTTTTTCTTGAGAGAGTGTGCAAATGGATCTAAATAAGGTCAGAGCAGAGTCCAAGTTAAGAGAAATGTTCAAAGAATGTGCAGACACATGCAACAATACACACCCCAGTGAGAGCCCTGCATTGCTGCCTCCTCTTCGACTCCCTTTGGCGGGGAAAAGTAAAAAAGAAGTAAAAAATGTTCTCGGTCAGCTGAGATTCCTCTGCTCAGTGTTCTCGTCTTTTTGTCCTGTCGTCTTATCTCCTCACAGCAACATTCCAGACTCCTGCTGTTGCCTCTGCACCTCTCAGCTACTTCATATCCCGACACGAGGACTTTCAAGTGGGAGCCCTCCTATCTTTCTGTCCTCTCCACCTCCTCTCTCTTCTCACTTCACCGTTCCTCTTCTCAGCTTTCCTTCCCTGCTGTCTCCTCTAGTACCGCCTCCCTCCTCCTCTTCGCTTTCTTCCTTCCCCTCTCCCACTTTTGCAGGCCAGCCCCTCTTTGCCTTTAGTTCTCCTCTTTTAACGCACACTCCTCTCCTCCCCCTTTCTTTTTGAAGCTTAAAATTCATCCATCTTTCTCTTTTACACATAATCTCTGCATCAACACAATCCTGCTCTGTTTGCTGCAGAAGCATCGTGGTCCACGTGAATCATGGGGAACACCTTGTACCCTTCACAGTTTTCAGCATCCCCTCTTTGGTTGAAATAACAGTGCAGTAGCACCTGGCTGTGTAATTATTACAACACTGACTAGATCAAGAGCAGCAGTATACGTACCAGAGCAAAGTGGGGGGTGGGTCTGTTACCTCAGATGGGGTAAATTACATAACAGGTTTCTGTTCATTTTTATAGTTTACGCTCCTGTAATGGTCTCATCTGCATATGCTGCAGTTGTTCAGCAGGTATTAGGAAAGAGACAGGAGTAAACTGAAAGCCAAAAACAAACTGCATTGCAATTACAGTAGTTTTTTGGGAAGTATAACTGTGTCGGATCAAGAAATACTAGAATACAAAATTAAGATAATTCTCTTGTTAGGGTTTGCTTTAAATTACCAATTTTTTTGGGGACTATAAGGCGCAACTGATTATAAGGCGCATTAAGCAAAACAAAACAGCCAGATAAGTCAAACTTTATTCAACTAATTCACAACAACCATATAAAATCGTTTCGAGGTCAGTAAGCACATCCATAATTAATATATCAGGCGCACCAGATTATAAGGCTCACTGTCAGTTTTTGAGAAAATTAAAGGATTTTAAGTGTGCCTTATAGTCCAAAAAATACAGTAGGACAACTTTTCACCTCAGATTTATCTAGCTGCATCAAAGTAAATCATTGTTATACATTGCATTGTTTACTTTGAGCCCCAGATCTCTGAAAAATCAATTGTCACATCAAATATACAGCCATGTGGACAAATACAGCAGTTTGCAGAGTAAAATCAGGCAGCTGACTAATCTGGTCAGTGAGCGAACTACACTGGTTATCAACATTAAATCATATCATATGGACAAGTTTCTTTGTCCAGATGGCATGATTTAACCTTTTTTTGTTTTTATCTACCTGGATGATTGAGCTAAACCTTTTATTTTATGTTATTTTTACACTGGTTATCCAATATTTTGTTCATGTGAAGACCGTCAGCTGGGCGTGACTGCATTTCTCGCTCCCACGTCTGACTTTTAGCTACAAATATGCATCATCGCTGTCCAAAAGATGGAGAAGAGAAACTGAGAGGACAAAAGATAAGAAAGAATGAGATAAGCCTTGTGAAATGTTCACAAAAAAACTCTCTAAATTATGCTGTGCATGCATTTTCCAACTCGTCTATCATGTAGTCAATTTGTAACTGTCTCAAAACACGTTCAATGACATCACTGCTTCTTTTGAGTCTCTCAGCATTGACCAGTCTCGGTAAATTGTTGAAGTGCTGCCATGGAAAACCAGTAGGAGGATAGGATAATGCTGTGTAGTGTGTGTGTGTGTGTGTGTCTACAGCTGTGTGTCCTTTCTTTGTCTTTTTCCTGGAACTCCCCTGTACCTCCCTCTGAGTCCCATGGTGGTATAACAAGAAAGAGAAAAGTCCACTTCTGCATTCTGACCTGACACTGCTGCCATTAACACAGGCCGTCTCTCCAGGCTGAAAATACAACACCAGAAAGCTTTTGAGTCTTTTATATTTGTGCGAGACTGTGCGCGTGTGTGAGTCAGCAAAAGCTTCTATTTCAGCTCGTGAACAGGTAATAACAGGCTACAAACTGAGTGCATCGGCTCAAGAACGACACGTTAACCCCCACGGGTCAGTACAGAACAGAACTCGTGAGGTACAAGATGAAGTTCAATCTGCAAAACATGTAACATTATTGGGAAGGGGGAAAAAAAAAGGAAATAAAACATCAAGGCTGTTAGAAATTTAAACAATGGCAAAACTGCATAATTTTTAACTTTTGTTGTTCCTAAACTAGTACTGTATTTGTATACTGTACAGTGGATGCTGATGTCAAGACCTTTAATAATAAGGAAATGGAAATATAAAAGAATATTGGTCCACATAAAGTCTTTGAAGATTTGAAATGTATGACCAATGCTTGCAAAATGAGTCAGAATGAGCACAGGCTGCCATGCAAAAAACGAGAAAAATTAAGACTTTTGCAGTAATTGAGTTTTGCATAAAAATTAGTCAACACCATTTGACAATCTATGTAACTATAATCAAATTTTCTACTTTTAATTAGATTTCTAACAGTGTTCAGAATTTTAGTTTTAAATTTGAATCCTTTTCATTTAAAAATTGCTGTGAAGTCCCTTCGTATAATGTTTGATGTCATTCTGAAGCTCGGGGTTTGTTATGTGTCACCGCTGACCACCCGGAATCGTGGGCCAGCCCAGTGTTGTGCCAAAGATCAATTGGCTGCCAAATGGCGGCCGCAGGAGCGTGCACAGTACGACTTTAACAAGAATTTAACAATATTATCACTTAAAAACAATTATTTCTTTGCTCAAAATCATAGTAAAAGTGTGTCTCGGTTTAACTTCTCCTTAATAAATGCACTTTAATGGTCAAATCAGCAGCATTTCAAAAATAGATTTGCGGCTGCAGGAGCGCACAGAGGGAGGACTCGCTGTGCATTTCTTTGAAATTTAACAAGATAACCACCTAAAAACAATTACCGTATTGGTTTGCTCGACATTGTGGTGAAGGTGTGTCTCAGTTGAACTTTTCCTTAATAAATGCACTTTAATGGTCAAATCAGCTGCATTTCACCTGGACTGCGAGGCAAAATAACTGATTTGACGTTTGCTCCGTGAGTTCCGGAGTGAGACGAAGGTGGCTTTGTATGGCAAGCCAAGTGTCTCGTTAAAAGCCACTTTTACCTATTAATGAGACACTTGGCTTGCCATATACCTCGAGTGCCCTCTTGTGGCTGTAAATGGTAGTGTTCAATATTTTACATGTCAGAATGAATGAAATCGTCAGAAATCAGCCAAAAATTGGGTTATAAATATGAGGGGAAAAAACAAATACGTCGCTTCGCTGTATAAATTACAGGCTTGCTAATTTATGCAAAAAGATGTGATTTACGGTATACAGCGAAAACATTTTTTTAAACTCCTCATTGTCTCATTTTTCCAGCAAGAGTCACATTTTTCACACTATTCTGGTGAAATTATAGATGAAACACAGCCAGTCTGAGGCATAAATCACAAGCAACGAACTGGAACCTCCATGCAAGCAGTGGGCCACCACCAGCATTTATTGTTGCACAAATGTTGCATCTGTAAAATTATTTTATGGTAAATGGGCTTCAAGTTGTAGACCAATATGAAAATTATTATTTGTATTACTATAAATGTACTAGCCCTTATTTCTGCAGTTTATTGTAAATAATTTACATAAACTGTGTTTTAAAAATGACTGAAACTGGTAGTGAAATTAAAATGAAGGAAGGGGACAGCTGGGCTGGGACTGAACTGGAAGAGGAGACAGAAAATCTGTAATAGATATGGAGAAGAAGACAGCTGCTGCTGTGTTGGCCACAGATTATTACTACCCCACCCCAAAAACCTTCTCGCTTCATGTGAGGTACCCGGCAGCCGTATGGCCGAACATGGACTATGCTGCAAATGTCTGACCTCTTGACTTCTCCTCCTTTACCCCCACCTATCAACTGCTATTCATCTCCAAACCTAATCCCTAACCAGACTTTCCAAAGAGGCAAAGACCCCCCTACTCCAACAATGTACAGGTATACAGTACTGTAGTATGCAACTGCAGTGAAAGAAATAACCACAGCAAGTCACTCTAAAGTTAGGTCACTACACCAAGTCAGTCCATTGATCACCATCCTCTGCCAAAATGACAGGAGAAAAATGAAAGAGAAAACTAAAAAGGGGAGGGGGGAGAAGGACAGAAGAAACAAAAGCAGTAGGAGAGGGGGATGTTTGACTCAGCAAACATCGAAGGTCAGCGTCATCAGAGAACAGTTTTGTCTGCAGAAGGATAT
>JBBPBX010034455.1:21034-32627 GCA_038048925.1 Garcialebias charrua
AAGGCTTTTCTTTCTTAATATAAACAGCTTCTTTCACACCACTTTCAAATCATCTGTGTTCTCTGTCCAAAATGTGCACATTCTGGTCCTCAAATGAGTGACCCTTGTCCGTGAGGTGGAGATGAACAGCTGAGTTTTGTCACCTCCTCTGGACAAAACTCAGCTGTATGTGTGTGTGTTATCTCAGCTTTCAATTTACATGGGTTTGTGTGTGTCATCTCAGCCTGTTATAACTTCACTCTGACACAGCCTGCTCTTTGAATTGAGAAAGCCCTTTGGATAGAGGGCGAAACGTTTTCTGTTACAAATAAAGTCCAGTTGTTTTTGTATTGAACGCTTTTTTCTGACTGAACAGAAACATTCATATATAAAAATAACAAGTTAACATTATTTATCTGAGGAGCAGATTGCTTTGAATTTAACTCCATCACAGAACTCTCAACTTGAACAAGCATGAATGCGACAGTGGAAAGGAAATATTTAAGGATGCCCAATGTGCCTGTGCCTTACTGCATATGCCACTTTGCCTCTATACCAACATCAACTACCTCATACATATACTGTGTACATTAACTCATATGCTGCTTTGCCACTCTTTGCAAATGTCAATGCTAGAACCTTCAGTTTATTTTATAGATATACTTTTTATACTACTATGCAAAAACTCAGGACAGTATTACACTTTTATTATTTCATTTTATGCTTATGTTCATTAAATGTTTAGTGTTTTAGTGTTGGTGTAAATTTTCATACTTTTATACTACTATGCAAAAACTCAGGACAGTGTTACACTTTTACTATTTTATGCTTATGTTTATTAAATGTTTCAGTGTTTTAGTGTTTAAATGGTTACTGTTGCACCGAGGGACTGAGAGAAACGCAATTTCAATCCTGTGTATGTCCTGTACATATTGCAGTTCTGACAATAAAGTTGACTTTGACTTTGACTTTGAAAAACTCCCTCATGAGGATGAAACCTTTAGCAGAACCCGGTTCAGGACAAGCGGCAAGTGATACCCTTTTTCTTTCCTTTCTCCCAACTACCTCTTTATTCTGTCAGTCATTGAGGTAATCACCCAGCTTGTTTCAGATATTGATACCATATTGATTATGGCTACCTTGTTGCTGTTGTGGGGGTCATTCATTTCACTACAAGGCTGAGAACTTCAGACCTGCATTTAGGAACCAGGGCCAAATGCTCACTGGTGGCTTTTTTTTTCCAGTTACATGTATTCTTATTTTATTTTGTATAAATAGTGCCAGCTTTAGCTTCAGAAGCAAACAATCAGTAAATAATTTGTCCTTTTTTTTAAAAAAAAAATGCAAATATGATATTATGAATGTCAGGTCAAACATTTTTACAAAATCAATAGTCAAAGTGAACCATCTGACCTCAAAAACCTACATAAATATTTGTTTTAAAAAAATCTGGATTTCAAAACATTAATGTAGATTTAAATGCATAAAAAACAGTGCTTGTTTCTGTCAAAAGTACATCCAAGATCTTGTGCATTAATTTCCGGACAGCCAGTCGATTAAAGTGAATGTCAGGATCTGGGACATCTGCCATTAGATGATTGTCACAAGCCTGATTCTGGTATTCTGGTATTATTGTTACTTTAAACACCATAAAGCACAAAGGAAATCCTTAAAGAGGACAGGGGAGCATCAGTTTTATCCTAATAAAAGGGAGGAAAAAGGAGGTTTTGGGTCATTCCAGAGACCCTCAGGGTCACCTTATTATTAAAACGAAGTCTGTGATTTGAAGAACTGATCCACTTCTTTGAAACTTTGCAAATACTGTATAGCAATGTGAGGAGTGAACCAGATGCTTTTTTTTTTTTTAGCATGCTGCTAATATTCCTAAAACTCAAGTAAAGGCTTGTAGATAAATTCATGTATCCCCACATATTCAGTGCAGGCCTATGTGAACATAGTGTTGACCTTGATCTGACTTTTTTAATATTCTTAAAACCCACCCAAAGCCATAAAACATGGCCTGTAATGATTTCTTCCACCCTCGGTTCTCATAAACACACCGTCACATTTCAGCACGCATAAACAAACATCATTTAATCAGAGGACGGGATCTCACTCTGTATGATTGACCCATGTAAACCTATGGGAGCAGATTATATAGAGATCGTAATCCATTATATCGCCGGTAGATAGATCACGTTGCAGGATCGACACATGAAGTCACCACAGTGAAACTGCGACAGAGCAGCCACTCCCACGCCACGCTGCAGCAGTAACTTTAATTAAAGGTGTCATTTAGGTTATGGAGTTTGTGTGTCTGCCTGGGCTTACTTTGCTGATTGTGCAGTCTACATGTAGTAACTGAGCGACTGTGCTTTGTCATCTCTGAGATCTACAGCATGGACGAGGGAAGAATAACAGGATGACGGGGGAAAATAGAAGCTGCCGGCACAAAACAGGCGCAGCTACAACTGGGACAAGGTGACTTGTAAAATCAAACGAGAGGCAAGTTTTTACTCAGTTACTAAAACACACACACTCACTTTAGACATATCAAAGGCTACTGTGACAAAAAACTGGAAAAATACTTTTGTAAAACTAAAGCAGTTGTGGAGAAACAACTTACTGGTGTTTTTGCATCAGATCTAGTGATATAGAGCATAAAATGAACTTGATTTTAAACATATGTGCATGAGCTACATTAAGTAAGTAAGTAAGTAAGTAATTTTTATTTATATAGCACATTTCCCAGACATGAGAGTCACAAAGTGCTTCACAGGAGGAAAAATAAAATCATAAAATTATAAAATCACAGAAATAAAATCATAAAATCACAGAGATACTATACAAAAATCACAGAGATACTATACAAAAAGGTAAAACATAACTAGCTCTAAAAACAATGTACAAAGTTAACCAAACGCCTGTCTGAAGAGATGAGTCTTAAGACTGTTTTTAAATGCAGCTGTTGACTCGGAGCAGCGTATTGTTATAGGGAGAGCGTTCCAGAGCCTCGGAGCCACCACTTCAAATGCTCTATCGCCACGAGTTCTAAAATGAGTTCTCGGAACTGTCAGCAGTAGCTTATTTGAAGACCTCAGAGTTCTAGATGGACAAAGAGGCTTCAAAAGGTCCAATAAATATTTAGGAGCCTCACCATGTAATGCTTTAAAAGTTAATAATAAAACTTTAAAATGTGACCTAAAATGAACTGGGAGCCAGTGTAGAGAGGCCAGAACCGGAGTGATATGAGCTGTTCTGGGGGTTCTAGTCAAAAGCCTGGCTGCAGCGTTTTGCACAGATTGTGCATTACAGCAGCAGTACCATATTTTTCAGATTATAAAGCACAACATCAATGAACGGGTCTGTTTTCATACATAAGGCACATCTGCTTATAAGGCTCACTGTTGATTTTTGAGAAAATTAAAGGATTTTAAGTGCGCCTTATACCGTATTTTCTGGAATATAGGTCGCACCTGAATATAGGTCGCATTGTCCAATTATTGCCAAAGAATTGGAAAAATCCATATATAGGTCGCACCTACGTCAAAATGTGGACCGTGTTTAGCTCTGCTGCAAATGTCTGCCACAGGAGCGCACAGCAAGGCTTTTAAGAAGATTAACACTTAAAAACAATTATTTGTTTGATAAAAATTATAGCAAATATGTGTCTGAGCTGAACTTTTCTTTAATAAATGAATAATTTTAGCAGGATAAACACCTAAAAAATATATTTGTTAGCTGACATTATTGTAAGAGTGTGTCTCAGTTAAATTTTTTGTTAATAAATGATTACAAATCAGCTTATTTTATAAAAAGCCATAAATAGGTCGCACCTGAATATAGGTCGCAGGGCATGCAAAAATTATAATAAGCTGTGACCTATATTCCAGAAAATACGGTAGTCCAGAAAATACGGTATATGTGAATAGATTAAAAATAAATATTTCTATGGTTTGTAGGGGTAAGACTCAGGAAAGCCAGACTGAAGTTAAATGAAGACTGAGGGGTGTAAAAAGGCTGGGACTGATGAGGTAAGTGGCTGCAGCTGAGTAATACTGTAATGGGGAACAAGTGTAGGTGGATGTGTAGCAGAGCAGAGGAGCAGAAACTAAATGTAGAAAAGTTCTGAGGAAGAGTGAACTGAAACCATCCATCCATCCATCCATTATCTTTACCCGCTTCTTCCTTTTTTGGGTAGAGTTTTTGGAATAAACTGAAACACTTAAAAATCAACAACATGAAATAAATCTATAACTAACAAACACAGAACACAAATTCTGACAATTATAGAAAGATTAAAACATTGATTTGAAAAATAATTCTACTATTTATCAGTTTAAGAAATTTAATGAAGAACAGTTTAAGCTTTGTGTTTAAAAAAATCTAAATCTGAATGTTTTATTTATAGTTTTTTTTTTAGGTTCCATTGGAGGAATGATTTATTAAGGATAATCATATGCATTTTATTTAATAATAAGGAAAGCAACATGTACTGGTATTTGTTTTCTTTCTTTTGTTTCTATTTTCAGTCATAGTGTGTAGTTTCATATTTATGGCGTTGATGTCAATATTTTTACACTGTAAATGGTGAAATGAATTAATTGGAGAAGTAAAAAGTAATTTGATGATGATTTTTTGAAATTGTTTTTTTTTTTTTTACTTTTTTTTGGCTCAGAAATTTTTGCAACATTAAAAAGTTACATCGAAACTATTTGAAATGTAAATTTTCAAATAAATGAGACATTTTTCTGTTTCATTTTGCTGTGATTCAGCGTTACAGAGCCAAGAACCTGCTGACTATTTACTGAAATTTAAAAACTAAACCTTGAGTGGGACTTTCATCTTCTTGTTCTGGCAAAATGCACATTTCCACGAACACTGCTGACTCATTTATGATGTGATGCCTGTAAGTACCCCAGCCCTGTGCAACCCTGTTTTTAATTCTGCCATTTCACAAATAACAAAGGAGGAAACAAAAAAAAAAAAAACAGGCTCAGAATCAGATTCAGGCCTCCCTTGAAAAAGTATGATCTCAATTGGATTTGCCTGATTAAATAAAAGTTCATATTACAGGTTTTAACACTTCATCCATCCATCATCTTTGGACAAAAACTTAGGGTCAAAACCAAGAGAAGTGCTCCAGTATTAAACTGTGATTCTGTACCACCCACTTTTCTGGATAATTATTGTTATGTGTTAAAAAAAATATCAGCGATCTAATATTAGGAATTAACGTTTTGTTGAAAGCTGACAAATAATTCTACCTAATTTATCTTATGAGGAAGAATGTGCAAAAACAAAACCCATCCAAAAGCAGCTTGTTCCTGAACAACTCCTTTAAAGGGGACCACATATTCAAAATTCACTTTTTAATGTTTTTTTTAACTCAACTTTGGGTATGTCTTCATAAAAAAAACAGTCCTAGGGCCAAAAAAATGCACCCAGTGGTTTATTTACTCTAAGTATATTTATTTTGCTTTGATAGAAACGTTTCGTTTTCAAATCCTGCGGTTTGTGACGTCACAAGCGCCAGGACAATCCCCCCGCACCTTTACTTCAGCCCCTCACCTAGCAACCCCTGGTGCGGCTCAACCCACTTCAGTATAAAAGACCTGACAGTTGTTTTTCCTGATTTCATCTCATCTTTTGTTTAAATGTTCTTAATTTCATGTGTACAGCACTTTGTTGCAGCTGTGGTTGTTTTAAATGGCTTTATAAATAAAGTATAATTGTTATTTTTACGTTTTAGTTCAATTTTTAGCGTATTAGCGATCGCTCCCAACGAGCAGCTGGCAGACGGAAAACGAGCAGACCGCCGGCGAAGAGACCATCTGCGGGCGGCAGCTGCTGGGAGCTGATAGCTTTTGAGGAGCGTGGGGTTGCCTCATACGGATAAATTACACCCAACCCCCGATTTACGAACGACTTCGGGACCTAAGAACGGTTCGCAGGTCGATCTGTTCGCAGGTCAGTCCTTCCGTACACTCGTCACTCGGGGATGTCCTGTATTTTTTTTTTTTTTTTTTTGTGGTACCAACTTCGCCTATCCTAACACACCTAACACAGTGTAATTAATTAATACAGTACAGTAATAAAAATATAAATTAAATAAAAATATAATTTCTTACTTTGAGGTGGTCGCCGCTGCTGCGTCCCGTAGCTCCCGTGTTAGCTTCTGGAGCTAGCCAGGCCGGAGGTGTTCGCGCGGCGGCCTGGCACGATCGGCGATAAATCCGCGGCTGTCTGAGACATCCACAAAGTTCACAGAGACGTTTCCAGCTAGTAATTAATCCATATGAGGCGATCCTGGTCACCAGTCTTCAAAGGCCGGCTCCCGGCAGCTAACCTAAAATGGCGTCCGGTGTTCTACATTAACTTGTGACCGTCTAAACTGGAGACCTTCAAAGGCCCCCGTGACTGAACCTAAAATGGCGTCCGGTGTTCTACATTAACTTGTGACCGTGTAAACTGAAGACCTTCTTGCTGCGCAAGATTGCGCAATCATGACAAAAATGATCAGAAATGATCATTTTTATCATAATTATTATTTATAAAGCCTTTAAAACAACCACAGCTGCAACAAAGTGATGTACACATGAAATTAAGAACATTTAAACACAAAAAAAAAAAAAAAAAAAAAATTATTATATTTTTTTTTTAATACAGTAATTTCATATTTTTATTAAATATGATACGTTCGTAGGTCCGGGCGGCCGTAGGTCGATGGAGTCGTAGGTAGGGGGTCACCTGTAACTGGAAACACTCGGTGAACTTTGTGTATGTCTGGACTGAAGCAGAGATCGCTCCCAAAAGCGCTGCATGCAACGAGCGGAGCCGGAGGAGGAAGAGCTATTTTTAGCCTCGGATTCTGGCTAAAGGGAGCAGATAATGGCGGCGCGCGCAGACGGCTTTCGGTAAGTTATCTTAAGCTAGTACTAACAGTAAGTCAAATGAGTAATAAAAAAAGAGCTAATTTTAAAACAACAGATTAGAGATACTGGCTGTTACAGAGGGCGTAGTTAATGTAAACAGATCTTTGAAGGGCGTGGCCATGAGAGCTCATTATCATAAACCAGTCGTTCAAAACGAAAGTTAAAAATGGCAGAATTAAAAAGGGTATAATTGATTATCTAAGAATTATTTTGTGTATTAAATTGAATGAACATTGTCTGGATAGCCCACAGACATACCATAAAATTTTTAAAAACCTATCTGTGGTCCCCTTTAAAAGATGTTATACTCATTGCTCCTCGGCCCTACCTGCCCAAATTTTACCAAAGATCTTGTGCATTCTGTAAGCCACCAGAATTTGTGTTTGATATCCCCCTCAACTACTACTAAATCAAAAGTTAGCCTTATATCTGTCCAATTCAATGAGTTATCGTGTTTTTCAGGCTATAAGGCACACTTAAAATCCTTTAATTTTCTCAAAAATCAACAGTGAGCCTTATAATCAGGTTATGTATTAATTTTGGTTGTGCTTACTGATCTCAAACTGATTTTATATGGTGCAGCGCTCAAAAATCTGTCAAAATGTTTTAGTTTCGTTAATACGCTTTTTTTAAAGGTGCACCTTAAGTATGAAAACAGATCCGTTCACTGATATTGCGCCTTATAATCCGGTGCGCCTTATAGTACAAAAAATACGGTATAGGCATTTTTGTGTTTGCTAAGATAAATAGGCATCTTGAATTTGGTTAACTCCTGAAGTTAATCAGTTGTAGGTGTGCAACCAATGGTTACTTTATGATAGTTTTATAAAAACCCATCCAGTGTTTTGCTAGCAGACACACACACATGAACACATTCACACACAGGCCTTTACATTATCACCCACCTTCTGGTGGCCCAAGACAAAAACTACCAGACACAATATCTGCAGGCCTAACCCACACTGAGACTAATGTCTCAACAAACGCTATCCTGTCCTAAAAATAATCTGAAGTTATTAGCAGCACTGGCAACAAAATACACAGATCCTAAAAAAAAGGAAACTGCACTAGTTTCAGTCATTTTCTCCATATAATTTAAATTAAATATTTTTTAATGCTTGGGCTTTACATCAGACAAACTGAACAGCTGGAAGAGCTAGATTGTGCTCAGATTTACAACACTGTGAAAACCAATTTATTAAGAAATAATAAAAAAATTATAGGTTAGTATCAGAAACAAGCCACTAACAATAATGTGTTTAGTGTAGATTGAACAATCTGGAAAAATGTCTATTTTCCCACAGGTGTACGACTGTTTTATTGCTCATTTTTCTTCACATTTATTAAATAATAGAGCTGCCACATTAAAAGGCTGTTTCTCCACTAGAACACAATCAGTGCGAATTGTAAAGTACTCTCCAGGAATAGTGCAGCAAGGTAATGCAATTTCTGTGTTATCTCTTTCCATTTCCTCTGTCATTAACTGAACCCTCGTATTAAATCTGTGCCCGGTTTGTTGGCTGTCGCTGTCAAAAAGTAGAAAGCTGCTTTGTTGCCATTATGTCTGAAGCTTGGCCCACTTTCCTGCTTGCTTTTGTTGTGCAAGCACACATACATAAAACATAATTTGCTGCTTCAATTTCTGACTTTTACTCAACCGGGATTTGGTGGCAGACAACATCAGAGCAATGAAAAGCGGAGCAGAGAGGCAGCTTTTCCTCTGATCCTCTGAGTGAGGGAGCAGAACGGAGGAAGACTTGGCCACGCTGCAGAGAACAGCGTTTAATCACTGACCTCTAGACTTACAACTAAAGACAAATGGGCATGATTAATGAGAAGCATTCATCTCACAGACTAAAAATGCACAATGTGAGCTGTGTTTGCCCATGCTGCTCTGATGGACCTGCTGCTATTTATTATAAATTTTTGTCCCGTTGGCTGCTTCAGGTCATGCCAGCCTCAGCAGGTCTAGTATGTTCCACTAGGGGGCAGCATCTTTAACTCATCTGATCCTCTGTTACAATAAAACAAAATGCATCACAATCTAGGAGCTTTATTTATTCTACTGTTTAAGTTTTTTTTTAAAAACTGTGACAATTTGGACTAAAATAAAGATATTTGATCCAAGTAATAAATAAATAAAAACAGGGCTGTAGCAAGATAAAGGTTTTAGATTTTTTTTACTGTTTATTTGCTCCTTCAACACTAAACTACAGCTATTAAAAGTCATAAAGCTTCATGAAAGCCCACTCAAAAATATCAGCAGCAGTAAAAGTAAAAGCACCAGAAAGTACAGTATATAGAAAAGCTGATAACGACTTCTATTAGTAGACTTTCTAGTATAAAACTGATGTCGTTAGTGAATTCATTCATTCAACCTTTAGTCAGGTAAATCTTATTGAGCCTCATGGGCTCATTTACGAAAGCGACCTGCTAAAACTAAAGAACGATGAACAGCAATGGTAGAATTTCCTTACACAATGAACAATAGAAAAACAAAAGTGTCATGATCAGCGGCCCCGCTGACCCACCTCCCATTGGCCCTACCTTCACACTCACTCACTCCTGTTATTGTTTTCAGCCCCTTTAAGCCCGAGATACACTGAAGCAGACTCCGTATACGCGCGTATACGGAGCCGCTGCTACACTCGGCTTTCGTTCTCGCGTAGATTCTCGTGTTTTCGCTCCAAATTCTAACGTCATTTCCTCCGTACCGTCACTTCCGATCGTCACTTCCGCTAGTTTTTCGCTCCAAACGCTCGCGTTCTCCTTGTTGTAATATGAGCAGCTGAGCACGGAGTGCTTTTCCTGCAGCCCACAGCCCACCACAGCCCACCAGGGAATATATAAAACATCGCGCACCCAGGTAGGACCTGAATTCATTCATTTCAATCATCGAGTGAACAGAGGAAGAAGCGGTTACTTGACTTTAGGCAAAAAAACAAAAGAAAAGGCCCGATCAGCGATAAAAAAGAGGAATTTATTTCATTTGTGTAACATACAAAACAGTCCGGCGCCGGGGAAGTTTAGATCAGACACCGCGTATCGCGCACGCGGATCGCGTATGCGTAGTAAAAAAATACCTTTGCGCGTACTTGCCCTGAGGGGCTACGCGGGGCTACGCTGCGTACGGGGCGTACGTACGCTGCGTATTGGCGTATCGTGAGGACGCTCGAGTGTATCTCGCCCTTTAGTCATAGTTTATCTTCCCCTGCTTTGTAATGCCTATCACCCATCCTCCAGCTCAAGCCTGCACTCCATGCCACGCCTCCCAGCAATCAGCAATGATTCCACTCACCTGTTCAGCCATCTAGTTCACCTGCTCTGCACCCTTTAAAAGCTGCATTCTCACTCTCCACCAGTGCTGAATTATTATACCTTCCACAGTCCCTGATAGTGAAGCCTTTAATCATAGAATCTTGTTCATGCCTTGAATCCTTGCTTTGACCACGAACCTCTGCCTGTTTTTTGACTCCTCGCCTTGCCTTGCCCCATTTGGATTTATCTGCACTTCTGACCATGGAAACGACCCTGACTGCTTTTGACTTTCCCTCTGGATTCCACCTGCCACACACAGACTGAGAAGTTTGGACTCTCACCTTGGACCCTGACTCCAGCAACCAGCAGCAAATATAATAAAAACTGTTCTTGTTTTTTGCACTCCTGTGTCTGGCTGTCTTTGAATCCAAAAACCCATTCGTGACAAAAAGAGAGAAATACATAGATTTTTTTTAAACAAAGTATCAAAAAACTAGCAAAACATTATAAGGTAGACGTATAAAATCAAAGACAGGAACATATCTGCATTGGTTTTTGCCAGGATTCCAACAGATTCTGAAAACCATTTAGAGAGGTCAAGGTCGAGAGCTTCAGATCTTTTTGTAAGATATTCCATGAAGCAGGAGCAGAATAGGAGAAGGCCCTTTTTCCAAGTTCAGTCCTCACTGACGGAACACTGCAGGTAATCATGTCCTGAGAGCGCACACTGTAGCTGCACTCACGCAGAGACATGTAGGAGGAGATGTATGAGGGCAGCAGACCAAGAAGTGATTTAATAATAATAATAATAATAATGTCACATTTTTGTCATCTGTGTATGTTTCCATACAAGACGAAATTTGACTCTGCATTTAACCCAATCACCACCAGGTGGGGCAGTGGGCAGCTATAGAAAGCGTGCCGGGGAGCAATTGCTGGGATGAGATATGCTGCTCAAACACACCACAAGTTATGCCGTGACTGGGGTTCGAACCTGGGTCCTTCGGGTCCCAAGTCGGTTCCCCTGCCACTACACCATCTTGAGAATGTCACCGTAATCAATGGAGGGAAGGAAAGTCACAGACACAAGGCGTTTCCTAGCATTCAGTGTTAGACATGATCTGTTTCTGAAAAAGAAACCCAGTTTAACTTTCAGTTTCTTCACTAGGTTTTCCACGTGGAGTTTAAAAGAGAGATGTGAATCGACCAGGATACCCAGATATTTATAGGAATCAACAAACTCAATAGGAACACCATTTGAGGATAAAATCAGAGGAAGATCTGCTGGGACCAACTTCCTACTTGAAAAAAACATCCCTTTTGTTTTATCAGCATTTAGGACAAGTTTGAGACGGAACAAATCTGACTGGATGATGTCAAAAGCGGATTGCAGTAACTGGAAAGCCTTAGCTACTGTTTTA
>JBBPBX010034456.1:0-32627 GCA_038048925.1 Garcialebias charrua
TATATATATATTTATCATTTAAATATGTTCCTTTATGCAAACAAAATGATAAATCACTTTAATTTTGCTTTAAAAGTGATTTTGAACTTCAAGCCGTGTTTAATCATGGGAAATCTGATTACACCCGAACGCACCATCTGTGATGTCACACCGGGCAGAGCTCTGGGCTTGTCACAGTGCGCAGGTATGAGCAGCTCGACATGAAGGTAAGTCTGATACAGCATCAGACCTAAATTAGATCCTGTTGTTTCTTGTTCCATCACCCAAACTATTTTCTGCTTCCCAAAATGAAGACAAATAGCTCAAATCTTCACATAGATTGCTAAATTCGTCTGGTTTTAAATGGTCCGCTATTAAAGAGACCAGAGCCCTCTGCCCAGTGTTACATCACAGATGGTGCGTTCGTGTGTAATTGGATTTCCCATGATTAAACACGGCTTGAAGTTCAAAATCACTTTTAAAGCAAAATTAAAGTGATTTAGCATTTTGTTTGCAAAAATGAACATATTTAAATGATAAAAGATATAAATTTTGAGCAATTTTATGAATAGTAAAAAAATCATGTCAGTGGACCTTTAAGAAAGTAAAGCCTTAGCCCCAGCAAGCTGTTTTTTCTACTATGGAGTATGCTGTTTGTGGGAATCAGTTTTGTTTGGTGGCTTCTCGGATTGAGGACGTCCTTTGGATGAAGGACGAAACATCTCAGCAAAAAAAAAAAAAAAAAAAACGTAATATATATATATATATATAATCCATCTACATTACCTGTTTTAATCTTGTTGATGGGAAAGTTAAAAAGTTGTTTTTAAGTCCAAAAATGGGGGAGCACCTGCTCCACTTGCTCTATTGATCAGTCACCCATGCTGGGGATGATTCAGCTACAGAAACACCTAGTTCGAGCTCAGTAGTACATTTGTCTCAATTATAGCCACTTTTGTGTTTGATATTGCTAATTAGCTTTGGTGTCCATCTTGAATCTTGTTGACTCTAAAAATTAATCAGTTATATATGAACATCTGGGTGGCACATTGGTGCAGTAGGTAGCTCAGTTGCATTTCAGCAAGCAGGTTGCTAGATCGAATGCTGGTTGGGGATTTTTCTGGGTGGAGTTTGCATGTTCTCTCCATGCATTTGTGGATTTCCCCTGGATTCTGTTCTCTGATTTCCTCCCACAGACCAAAAACATGCATGTTGGGCTAATTGGTAACTCTAAATTGTCCCTGTGAGAGAGAGTGAATAGCTGTTTGTCTTGTTTGTCTTTAGATTCAGATTCAGATTCAGTTTATTATTGCCATTGTCAATGAACAGGATTCACAGACTAGGAATTTGCTTCGGCATAACGGTGCATAAAATATAGAAACATAAAACATGAAAAAACATAAGCCATAAAACATCAATACATTTGTTACAACAATACAACATCAATACAACATCAATTTATGTGTCCTCTGTGGACTGTCCAGGGTGTCCCTCACCTCTCACACAGTGACTGCTGGACCAGTGTCCCCCGTTATCCGAAAAGGAAGAAGCGAATAAAGTAAATGGATGGATGGACATGCACATCTAATGATTACTTTCTCAGAGTTTCATTAAAGTCTGTCCACTGATTCATGAGATATTTTGCTTACACAACAGCTGAACAGATGCACACACACTTATATTATCACCACTTTTTAGTGGCAGGCAATAATAAAACCCACAGAACAGAGGAAGGAAAACAAGGGGGGGGGGGGCACGGGTGCTTGTTCTCTGACTTGATGCGTCGTGTCTCTAAAAGTTTTTTGAGATGAGATTTGCTGTGCATGCGTGAACCTGATGTTGGTCTAATAATAAAAGCAATGATTTGTTAGCGGTGCCCTAGTTGTCTCTGTGAACATCCACAGCCATGTATAATTAGACCTTTGCAATAACGTGCAATACTTTTGTCAACCCTCGTTGTTTTCCGTGTGCTTTAGAATAAGAGGCGTTTGAATAATACCTTTGGATTGGTGGATTCAGCAGCAGCGTGTGGCTCTTGGGAGGCAGGTGGAGAGCTCTGCTCCCACTGATGCAGCCTCAGAGTCCAATTATACAAAGCAGATTTGTGTCAGCTCTGTTTCTCAGTTGTCCCACCGGAGCCACGGTGCTGTAGTGTGCAGTGACCCAACATGCTGCAGAGCGCTGCTCGCGCAAGACTCGGTTCTTGTGTGGGCTGCTTGAGATGCTAAATATTGAAAATTATGCCGAAGGGAGTCAAAGGTCATATAGCTGAAGCTTACAAACATCAAATAACTTTTGCAGATTCATTTTTCATGATTTTTTAACTTGAACTTCTGGTTTTGATATCAGTGTACAATGAAGGCAAAATAACACAAATTCAAATGGTTTAATTAAAAATAAATAAAATGCCAACATTATCAGGGTCTACTGGTGAAAAACAATAAACAGACCCTTACATATTAAATGATAAATGGCTTGATGTACAAATGAGTTTTAGTTGTTATTCTTAAAACCTTTAAAATGTTACGTAAAATTAAGAGATAATACTTTAAGAGCATATGTTGTAAATTACTCTCAGCTACACATCACATTTTAACCCATCTGTAAATATACAGTAATGGCATAAAGCTTTTTTTTTGGTGTCAGCTATTGTTGATTATCTGTGGGGAGGCCCATTCAGATTGACTCCAAAATTTAGCTCGTCTTAGACGCATGCCCAGTCATTATTTTCTGAAAATTTCATAAAATTCCACCCACTGGTTAATGAGATATTTTGCCAACAGACAAACAGGGCTGGCACCAACAGATATTGCCAAAAGTTTGAAGCAAAGATTTTGCACAGTGAGTAGTACCTGGAGAAGGATTTGCGAATACATTTCAGCTAACATCAAATTTTAGTTTGATATCCACAAAATTGCCAGAAATTGACCCATTTGTGTGTTTTGTAAGGTCAGTTGAAAATATTACCTAATGGTTTTGTTAAATCTGTCCAGTGGTTCATGAGACTTTTTATGTTACCAGGCAGGCTCACAAACGCCCCCACCATTGTCCCTTCGGCTTTCAGCAGTGGGTAATATCGAAAAATTTGAGATCCCGTTCTTGTATTAAATATAACTTTTATGAAGAAGCAAACTTTTGTCTACAGATATAGCTTGCAAATATTTGCCAATCCACCAACTCAGGGTCAACTCCTTGAGTTTTGGAGAAAGTTGGAAAAATAGAGCAGAAGTTTTATTTAATGTGTGTTATAATGAGGGAACCCAGAGAGTTCGGACTGAGAGGAAAACAGAATAAAACTCAGTAAATAATAGAAAAGGTTTATTTACAGTGGAGATCAGGTAAATGTCTACAGGTAGGATCTGGGGCTGCGAATAGAGGGAACGGATTAGTTCCTGGTAGGCGACGTTAGGTAGCAGTATCTGAATCTTGGTTCCTTACAGTTGTGATGTTAAAGGCAGCATGTGCAAGAACCGTTCGTACGCACAGATTTGTTCTTAAACTGTGCGTACGAGCGATTTAGGATCATTTGTGGCATCCAACAATGTTTTCGTATCCTAAGATTTTTTTCAGATACGAACAAAATTTACGTGTGGTCCAGACCTGTCGTAAATTTTAGGAGCAGTCGGTCTGCTGTCATCCAGACGGATTTCCTTCACTAATAACTCATATTTCGTTATTTAGAAAATATTCTGAGTTTAAAAAAATTAAATGCAACGACACAAATTGGTTAAATTAAAATAAAGCGGCTTCAACCCCCCCCGTGCCCCGCGCCCCACGCCGACCACCGTGCGCCCCCCGCNCGTGCGCCCCCCGCGTGGCGCACGCCCCCCCCGTGCCCCACGCCGACCACCGTGCGCTCCCCACGCGTGGTGCCGCCCCCCCATGCCCCGTGGATAGTCCGTGCGCGCCGCACGAGTGGGTCCTCGGCTTTATCACAGCTTGAACACGCATGCTGTTGGCACGCGTCTTGCGCAAGGTGCGCATGGCATTTATTTTTCCATCTATCTCGGTAGCGCAGACTTTTCCTTGAAGTCATTTTCAGGTCAAACCATTTATTCTTGATTTCTGATACTGTACGACCCACGGGAGACACAACATGCACTACAATATTAATATGAAGTTAACTGTAGTTTCGAGACATTTTAAAATGCTTCTGTTCAAAAACACATCCGACACTTGCGGGGGGGGGGGTAGCGGTGCGCTCTTCTGAATAAGTGAAACTATAATGTAACACAGTTGTTTACACTAAAATTAAAAATATTTGACCATCCGACACTTGCGGGGGGGGGGGGTAGCGGTGCGCCACAGCGCGACTGAGAGCAGAACTTCAATCTCCGAACGCGTGAAGTTCTTTTTACTTCTTGATTTTGAATGAATGGACACTTCCTGCTGTCAAAAGGCAGGAAACGTGGCCTTATATGGTGTTTTGAGGGGTGGGAATTATGTAAATGACCTCTCCGCGAGCACGCGCAGGTGGATAGAACAGGTGGGATTCATTAAATTTACGCAGCTCGTTTACACACTTTTCCTGTGGATAGAAGAGTTTGTTGAATCTGACGTGGCATGTTCGTACGAACGCTTCGTACGAACAAAAGTAGGAGAAATTTAGGATAAAAATACGAACATGTTCGTGCATGAGGGCCAATATTACCCAGAAGCCATCAGTTCACTTCCCAGAAGTCAACACTGCTTCCAACCACTGTTTGCTTCAAATGGAAGGAAAGCTTTGCAACCAAAGTCAGAAGTAATGATAATAAGCTCACAGGACTGGCAGGATGAGCCGGAAAAGGGTAGCATGCCCTCTCCAGGTCGGGGAGGAGGTCCTGCCCCAAGTGGAGGAGTTTAAGTATCTCGGGGTCTTGTTCACGAATGAGGGAAAACTGGAGCGTGAGATCGATAGGCGGATAGGTGCAGCGTCCGCAGTGAAGCGGGCGCTGTACCGGTCTGTCGTGGTGAAGAGAGAGCTGAGTCAAAAGGCAAAGCTCTCAATTTACCGATCGATCTACGTTCCCACCCTCATCTATGGTCATGAGCTTTGGGTTATGACCGAAAGAACGAGATCTCGGATACAAGCGGCTGAAATGAGTTTTCTCCGCAGGGTGTCTGGACTCTCCCTTAGAGATAGGGTGAGAAGCTCAGTCATCCGGGAGGGACTCGGAGTAGAGCCGCTGCTTCTCCACATCGAGAGGAGCCAGTTGAGGTGGCTCGGGCATCTGGTTAGGATGCCTCCTGGACGCCTCCCTGGTGAGGTGTTCCGGGCATGTCCCACCGGGAGGAGACCCAGAGGAAGACCCAGGACACGCTGGAGGGACTATGTTTCTCGGCTGGCCTGGGAACGCCTTGGGATTCCCCCAGAGGAGCTGCTCCAAGTGGCTGGGGAGAGGGAAGTCTGGGCCTCCCTACTTAGGCTGCTACCCCCGCGACCCGACCCCGGATAAGCGGAAGAAAATGGATGGATGGATGATGGACTGGCAGGATGAAAGTATCAAATAATTCTGATGCTGAACTCATCTTTCAACTTGTATCTTCACTGCTGGGTAGCTGGGCTGCAGCTGATCTGGACTCAGTGTGACCCAGATCCTGGGAGCTGCAGGGAACAGATGGCTGCAGGTTTCAGCCTGGTTCTTGTCATGCGGTGCTGGTCTGGACCACGTCAGAGGTGGGCAGCCTTCCTCCTGGAGCAGCAGTGGTGGGCTTCAGTCATGCTGCACCGGGACTTTTTTTCATCTATCGAGTTGGATGGAATCGAGCCGCTCCTGTTCTGCAGAACCCTTGTAATTAAAAATTTGTAGTTCCTGTACATACAAGTACATGTACTGTATGTTGTTAAAATGTTTAGGTTTAAGAATTTAGAGAAATGATTTGTCCGCAAAAACCAACAGAGTCGGAATGGAACAGAGTTGGACCAGAACCAGAGCTGTTGCTGTTCTGCAGAGCTATCCATCCATCCATCCATCCATTTTCGTCCGCTTATCCGGGGTCGGGTCGCGGGGGTAGTAGCCTAAGTAGGGAGGCCCAGACTTCCCTCTCCCCAGCCACTTGGAGCAGCTCCTCTGGGGGAATCCCAAGGCGTTCCCAGGCCAGCCGAGAAACATAGTCCCTCCAGCGTGTCCTGGGTCTTCCTCTGGGTCTCCTCCCGGGAGAGAGCTGCAGAGCTAGTAAGTAAAATTTAGTAACATGTTGTTAAAATGACGCATGTTTAAAGCCACAGTCTGCAGTTCTGTAGTGCAGTCTGTAAGTTGTCTAAAAATATATTTTTAACATATTTCTTCACTCTGTCACTATCTCCTGACAGGCTGATGTTAGACAAAGTAATCTCTGAAAAAAACTATAGTCCCCTTGCTTCTCCAGGTGGTAAATAAGAATTTCAAAAAAGCCACAGTGACCCGCCGTTAACCAGCCAATAAAAACAGAGTTTTTAACCAGCCAATAAAAACAGAGCTTCTCACTTCTCACGCTCCTAACCCCCCCCCCCCTGTCCCAGCCCGCAGCGGCCGCGCAGGTTCTCGTTGAAATAATTGCAAAGCGATGCAAAACTGTTTTGTATGTGACACAAATGTATTAAATTCCCCTTCTTCATCCCTGATCTGGACTTTTCTTTTGTTTTTTTGCCAAAAGTCAAGTGATCGCTTCATCCTCCGCAGCTGAGTCCATGAATGAATTGAGGAAATGAATGAATTTGTCACAAGCGAATTAAACTCGGGTTCAACGTGGCTACGCGCGGCTCTGCAGATTTCATGGTGTTCTGGTGTGCTGGACCAGCGCTCCCTATTTTTATTTTATTTTTTAGAACGTTTTATTAACATATCATCACAGAACTTCGCAGCTGCTGAGAGGACATGCAGTGGAGGCGGAACATTCGGAAGCAGAGCTGAATTTCACCGACAGCAAGAGCGAGCTGAGCCATATGTGGCTCTGAGTGGGGAGGGACCAGAATGCTTTCCCAGATGAAAATTTTCCCAAGTGCTGCGTTCTACATAAACTGCAGACTGAACCTTTAAGAGTTTAGAACATTCCAAGAGTGTGGAAAGGGTTTCTAAAGCCTTAATATAAAGTTTACTGTACTTGAACTTAAACTTGAACTTGGATTAATGTATCCCTACTTTGCAGTTTTTCACTTATCGCAGGGCTTCAGGGTATGGATACCCCGCGTTGAACAAGGGACTACTGTACTCTGGAAACAAGGAGGACAAGGTAAGTACTTTAGCATACAAGTACACTAAAAGTCTGGAGGCACATGTACCGGAAAGTAGTGATGTGTCCTTCTGTGTCGAGGCTTCGAAGCGCGTGTCGAGTAATCCAGGAGGATTTATGTGTAGCGTGTATCGAGCCTGGCGTGTATTGATGACTCATGTAGTGAGGTTCGAGGCCTCGATAATAGGCCATACCATGTGACTGATTCAGGAACTGTTTCATTTGTATCTGCAAGATTCGAAATATAAGGGGCAGACGGAAAAATCCATCATTACCATCAGCATAAAGACAGATTAAGATAATTTGCAGATCAAATTTAGACTGTATTTGAGGTTCTCACAGATGTAGTGGACCTACCCAGGGTCAAATTAAGGTCTTTGAACTGTCCAGTGATGACCTTTACTGACCTCTCAGTAAAGCAAGACATTTACTACAAAATCATTCATTTAGCTATAATCTGATAACATAGTCACCAATAAGAGACTATTTCTATCTTTGATTTTAAGCTGATGTGATCAAAAGAATAACTTTTGTCATTTTCATGATGTGTGCTTTTAAGCTGTGTTATTCTTTGAGAGTTAAACTGTGTTTCACTGCTGTGTTAAAGGGAAATATCGGGTCACAGAGACCCGACTGTTTTGTTTAGAAATAAGAAGACAGTTTAATCATGAACAAGGCTCCAGCTTTCTCTGTCTGTTCCCTAAACAAAGCTCTCTCTGCTCTGGCTGACCTTGGGCCTGATAAGGCAAGTCCACTCCTCTCTTTGTTCCTGCTTTTTAAGTTCTTACTGTGCGAGAACGCTTCGAGAGTTTGTTGGGAATTTCAAAGAGATGTGAACCTTTCCCAAGAGCTGGGTACGTTTTGGTCAAGAGCTAACGACCTGCGTCTTCAGCTAAGGACTGATAACAGGCTGTTATGAGTCCACCTCGAACGAGCGTTTGTTATTCCTTCCTGGAATAAATTATCTTGAGCCAAGAAACCACGACTGCCACGACTTTTGCCGATGAAAGCGAGTATCACCGACACCGACAAGGTAAACACGCGTGGAGTCCAGCTTGGACTTGCGGGACCGACGACTTGTCAGTCTAAAGTTGACCACAGCTCTTTACCAGAACCAAGGCGGACGTCTTAAGGTAAAGGAGCAGCTGTTTGCTTGCTGGAGGTGTGATGATATCTTAGCTGGACGCGTACAGAAGAGTGTCATCTGGTTTCATAAATGCAAGATAAACTTCCTCTCTTAACCTCCCAATTCTTCTTAAATCTTTCCTCCATTTCTTTTCCCTCTCAACCTAAGCTGGAAACTATAATTTTTAAGTTAAAGTGCCCCTCAGACTAAATATGTGTAACATCTAGTATTTATGTCTGTTGTGTTAAATCAAGTGTGCTGACGTTTTAATTTGAAAGAAAGTGAAATCATGTCAATCAAGTGTAATGGTGTTAATTTAGTTGATTTATTTTAAATAAATGATAGTGTCTCTTTGACATATCAAACTAAGTTAACGTCTTTGTCACTTAATGGCTCTGTTTATTTATCCATCATAAAGATCACAGAAAGATGGTCACAAACCTGGTTGTGAAGATGCCCGCTGGAACTATGACCCGAAGTGGTTAAGAGACCCAATATGGTTGAGAAGGACGAGCACACGCCCTGTCCCTGCACCTCGGACGAAGCTGCCCGAGATAAGCAAAAAACCACAAACGGAGGACGCCCGCTCTTTAAGTGACCCTCCGCGGTCTACACCGAGCAAAGCTCCTGCCCCTGCACTGCGGACTGGACAGTCCGGGAGTAGCAAAAGGTCACAGAAGTTCCAGAAAAAAGGCAACATACCTCTATGCTCTGAGGAGATAGTGGACATAAGTTGGTTGTTTGAAAACTTGAATGATACAGAGGATGACCGAACTGGTACATTGAGTGACCTTGTCTTTGATAACTCAGAGCACATGGATAACTCAGAGCACACAGTTAGTGACAACAATAGCAAACGACAAAGAGAAAAACTTCTCAAAAGAGGCCTTGAGCTACAACATCAGTTTAAACAATCAGTGATGAAACAGTGCGCTGTAACTGCTGTTGAGGCTCACATGCAAAACAAAACACCCTCTGAGGTGTGCCCAGGTCAAAAGGTCGTATCCCAGTCGCAAAAAATAGGAGAGGTTCACTCTCCTATAGACAGCGAGGATAAACACCGTCGTCTCAAAGGTCCTCTGACCTCAGAAGAGGCAGAGAACATGCGTCGGTTGATAAAAGAGTGGGATGATACTAGCGAGAATGAACACTATCGTCTCAAAGGCCTTCTGACCTCAGAAGTGGTGGAGTACACGCGTCGGTTGTTAAAAGAGTTGGATAATACTAGCAAGAATGAACAAGATTTTCAAACTGACATACACCGAAATGTTGGTACCAGTTGGAACAGTGACTCAAAATGGTTTAAAGGGAGCCCCGCCCCTGAAGCACCTCAGATTGAAAAATCTGAGACAAGCAACGAACCACAAAAGGTAGGTGTTCACTCTCTAAGAGACCCACAACGGTTCAGATCGAACCAGATGGGTGAAAACCAAGGTCCATCGGTGGGTGGACTTCAAAAGAAATTGAAGGATGAGGACCTATACTCATGTAACTATGCGTCGTCCCAACAGCCACCCCCGAGCCTTGGAACTGCACCTCCCGCGCCTCGAACAGAACAGTTCAAGACAGGCAAAGAGTCACGAATGTCCCGGAATAATGGCCCAACACCTCTATGCTCGGAAGAGACAGAGGAAGTAAGTAGTTTGTCAGTAGATTTGAATGTTACTGTGCTTGACCAACCTGATACAATGAGTGGCGTTATCATTGATAATGACACTATCAACATTGACCAACCTGGAGCGATGTGTAGCACTGTCTTTCACAAAGACTCAGAGCACACAAATAACTCAGCGCACACTACTACCAACATTGCCATGGATGTTGACAGCAAACCAATTGCTGACACACAACAACATCCTGAAGGTCATGATGCTGACAGCCAACAAGATGCTGACAGTAAACAAGATTACACAGACAGAGTCACACGTGAACAGAAACGTGGGCCAAGACCTGTGAGGTTTCTGTGTAACTTTATACAAAGGGGGGTGGCTAAGAAAGCTTACCTACCTATCACACTGGAAAGTGTCCTTGAGCGTGAAGCCCTCCTGGACGGTAGTGCTGATATAACCATTATGTCGGCCAAGCTGTTCAAGGAGCTGAGGACCGCCGCTAACGGTGTTGACAGGCAAATACCCTTTGAGAAATGTGCTATTGAGCTACAGGGTCTCGCAGAGACGAGAACAACCCTAACAGCTATGGCTATGGTTCACATGCAGATTGGCGAAATGACACTACGCCACCCGGTGTACGTGTCTAAACTTGACTCATTCCCATTTTTGGTTGGCCAAGATTTTATAAACCGCTTCAACGCGATTATAGATTATGGTCGACGGAAAATGTGGAGCACAGTGAGAAAACCCCTGCCAATAAAAGTGCTTCCTAGTTGCGATACAGACTGCCTAACCGCAGGTACCGCAAAGGACACACGGGACACCTCATCCGAGGACGAGAGCCCGGTAAGTGAACCTTCAACTACAGGTGAGACAGAAGAGACCCAAAAGTTGGACCAAACTCTGGCCCAACAAGAGAACCTCCTCTGTGAGCTGACACATTCAGCACTCCCTGACCACTGCCTACCACAGGTAGTGAAAGGTGTTGAGATCCAAGGATCCCACACCGAAGACGCTGTACTGTCCTCTGAGACAGGTAATTCGGCAATCAACCAAGCTTTCAATGAAACCTTGGTTCAAGGGCATCTGAGTCCAGAAAATGACAGTCAACCAAACGCTGACAGTCACTTGGACATCATTGTTGCAGACTACGAGGACCCCTCTTCAGACAAGAAGGGGGCAAACTCACATTACCTACCACAGGTAGAGAAGGGTGTGGAGATCCAAGGACCCCACACCGAGGTTGCTGTACTGTCCCCTGGGACAGGTAAATCGGCTATCAGCCAAGCTTTCGATGAAACCTTGGTTCAGGGACATTTGTGTCTAGAACTAGTCAGAAATGACATAGTTTTTACAGACTCAAAGAGCCTCTCTTCAGTCAAGAAGTGGGAAGACACACACAACGACAGTGACCCGTCGCAGTCTGTACAATCAGGCACATCTGCGACTGCGCCGACAGTTGTGACACACCTGAATTACACGGAAAGAGGTAAACGTAAGAAGATACGTTGGCCAAAACCTAAACGATTCCTGTGTACCGTCTTCTCTCAGCTGCGCGAACAGCTTAAACTAAACGGTGGCATCCTAACTTGTGCCCATGGACGGACGTCCTCACCTGTGCTCGTGGTCCCCCATGACCAAAGGGGGGTGATGTTAGGCCATGCCAAAGACAAAGATTTGAATGTACACCTCAGAAACACTTTTGCTTTCGCCCAGAAAAACCTGGAAAAATCCGCTGAAGGACGCAAGGCGTACTACGACCAGAAGGCCTCTCATAATGAACTCCAAGTGGGAGACAGAGTCTGGTACTATACGTTCGCCCCAGCAACCGGGAAAGGAGAGTCCGGGACCGGAACTCTCGCCCGCAAACTAATGCCCAGGTGGACTGGACCTCATCTGATAACAGACAAAGTGTCCTCAGTCGTCTACGAAATCAAAATCAGCAAAGGCCGCAAAGAGCCAATTGCTAAATGGGTACATCGAAATCAGATCAAACCTTACAAGGCGTTCAATGACTCCACAAAAGACAAAGATCTCACAAACTCACCGACTTCATGGGATAATAAGGTCGTCCAAACACAAGTTAGTAAATAAACTAATCAGGTTTAAACTACCATATTTCCCACCCTATAAGTCGCATTGTCCAATTTGAACTTAGAAACGCTAAGCCTAAAACCCACAACAAAAAACTAACCTTAACAACCGTTTAAATCCACGAGATTTAATTTGACCTCGGTCATAAAGTTGAGACCTGTTTTCTTGTGTGTTGCACTTTGGAATCTGACGACAAGAGTGTGTCGAAGCAGTGAAACGTTGTTTCCTTGTTGTTTAGTCATTACTGTTGTCATTAGTTGAGATACTGTTTGGTTCTGAACACTCCCAGCCAAAAAGGTTTTGTATTAACATTGGTTAATGAATGATATGGATTTAACTATGCCAACATACAGTTCGTTTTGTTAAATCTCAATCGTCGAAGAGTCAATGTAGTTTAAAGTTGCTCAAGGTACAATAAACTACACTGGTCTCATAATTTCTAAATTGAACCGATTCGATCGTTTCTATTCTAGATTACCTATTCATTTTGATGAGTCTCGCCATAGACTTCAAAATTTATTAGGAATACCAAATCCTACGTCGTTCGTCTAAAAGACAACAGACATTTAGATCAAACTATATTTCATTTTTATTTTAGTTTAACCTAAACTAAGTAATGAATGGAGGAATAGTTTGGAATTAGAGGCCTTCGTTACAGGAGCCCTCCAAAATTTTATAGGTACAGATCCCTATATCTAATTTTACAGAATTGATCCACCCCTTAATTGGTAATTGTAGCTGATCTAAACCATGATAGCTTACATACCAGGTGCATATAGGTAAGGCTTAATGTAAAATCCCAATCATAAGCCCACCTTAAAAAACCACATAATTGCATGACACATAGAACCAGAGTGGCACTGACTGGAAACCAACCAGCCAACAACCTTCGATGTGGGGACCTGCAGCTCCAACGCTTGGTCTTCAACCTTCATCCAAGGGCCGCCTCCTCTGCGTCAATCGAGGGATCCCCTCTACATGCTGATTATGAAAACAATTGTTGCCGATAAATCAACAAAACTAATCGATATGGAATTACTGCTGTGGAATTACCGCTGTGGATTATAAGACTTTGCTTCCCAAAGGATCACAGACTTTGTTTGCCAAGAGTTAACAGACTCAGTTTTCCAAGGGATTAAAAGCTTTTCGCAATGGGATTACCTCCGAACAGTATGGAATTTCAAAAACTTTATGGGATTATAATTTTTGATTTTTCTTTTCCACTTGCTGGATTACTTCAAGATCAAAGACAGTTCAAGGTTTCCTTTCGTGTTGGACCCCATCCCCAAGGACTGGCGATGGCTTCCAAAAGGGGGGAGATGTAGTGGACCTACCCAGGGTCAAATTAAGGTTTTTGAACTGTCCAGTGATGACCTTTACTGACCTCTCAGTAAAGCAAGACATTTACTACAAAATTATTCATTTAGCTATAATCTGATAACATAGTCACCAATAAGAGACTATTTCTATCTTTGATTTTAGGCTGATGTGATCAAAAGAATAACTTTTGTCATTTTCATGATGTGTGCTTTTAAGCTGTGTTATTCTGTGAGAGTTAAACTGTGTTTCACTGCTGTGTCAAAGGTGCAATCTCGGGTCACAGAGACTTCTTTTAATTTTGTTAATTCAAATGTTATCAAATGAATAATTTTATTTGTAAGAGCATCAGTACATTTTAATGTCAGATAAATCAAATACTCTGCTTAATTCAAAATGTTGTACATGGAGGATTTCTCCTCTCCTCTCGAACTTGCATGTGAAGATAAAAGGAACACTTTATCTCATTCATTTTAGCTTGAGCTCAGGACAATCTAGACACCCAAAGACTTTTGTTTTTGTCCTATTTAATAATCAAGCTATTATCATTAATAGGTCCCATATGTTATGCTCTGATGACGTTTGTTTATTCATACAACAGTGTTGGTAATGAGTTAAGAAAGTTCTAAATCTGCTGTATCATGAAACTGGCGTCTTAAACTAACTTTCTTATCCTTTCTGACATTTTTAATCTAACTTATGCCTCCTCTCAGTGGCTCCTGGCTTAACAGACTGAATCAGAAAGAGCTACGTCTTTCTAGGTCAAGTTAGCCTTAAAAGAGCTCTGACTTCCTGTTTTCCGGAAGTCTGCTGGAGTAAGCCTCAAACTATGGTCTTCTCCAAAGAACTGATGATCGTCTAGTCACACGCTAAGGACACGTCATTCAGTTAAAAGATTTATAACATGCCTGTTATAAATCTATTTCAAGCCGTGAAAAGCTCTCTTTTATTGACATTCCTTTAAGGAACGTCTTATCTTGGAAACACCACCAGGAGCTGCCGTTACTTTCGGTTCGAGTCAAGGCGCACGTCTGGAGACGCTGAGAATGGTAAACGAACTGACCAAACTGGACCGAGGGAGACTGACCATCTTCACGAGGTAACAAGTCGTCAAATGCTTTGCCAAGGGTACCAACGTGTAGCTTTAATCGGCCGGAGAACTGCCATGTTTCTGGTTAAAACACATCAAGATAACTCCCTGACTCTTAACTTTTCTTCCTCCATAAATTTCTCCTCCTAAATCTTTCCCTCTCTATCTAAGCTGGAAACTATTTTAAGCTGAAATGCCCACAGACTAAATATGTTAACATCCAATATTTATGTCTGTTGTGTTAAATTTAAGTTTGCTGACGTATTAATTTGAAAGAAAGTGAAATCATGTCAATCAAGTGTAATGGTGTTAATTTAGTTGATTTATTTTAAATAAATGATAGTGTCTCTTTGACATATCAAACTAAGTTAACGTCTTTGTCACTTAATGGCTTTGTGTATTTATCCATCATAAAGATCACAGAAATATTGGGTAAACTGAAAAAGAACAGAATCCGTGAATTTACTATTCAATCTGAATAAGTAGATTAATTAAGATAAAAAGGAGATCAGTATTAATATTGACCTCCTCATAATTCTTACATGAGTAGCATCTAAGCTAGAAGCTAGCCGACTTTTCATCATAACATGTCCGCTGTGTGGAAGTATTTTACACTAAACACCACAAGACAGCAACGTTCAATGTCTGCAGAGCCATAGCGCCACATTAAACCGCGGTCAAGTTAGTTTTATGTTGGACATTTGAGCTCCGTGGCTTCAGCGGTGTGATTTTCTTTTTCAATCCGAGGTGAGCGCTCTGATTCCAGGCAACTGCTCTTAGCTTGCCCCTGGAGCTCCGTGGCTTCAGCGGTGTGTCTTTCTTTTTCAATCCGGGGTCAGAGCGCCCACCCCGGATTGAAAAAGAAAAACACACCGCTGAAGTCACGGAGCTCGACTGTCCAACGTAAAACTGGAGGTTATGCACCATAACCAATGTTCCCTGAAGGAGGGGAACAAAGTGCAACAGATACGTATGGGAAATAGTGCCCCCACGCGTTCACCTATGAAGACACTTTCAACACGCCTGTCAAGGCCAATGAGCTTGTAGCATGTGTTAGGGGCTCCGACCCCTTACTATAAAGCATGCTGTACGCGTCATTTCCTCATCTGCAAGCACTTCGCCGAGCTTTTATTGGTAAATGGAGCTTACTTATAAAGTGCTTTCCAGCCCCCTTTTGAGGGGGCCCAAAGAGCTTCACAGTACCAACCATCCACCCATTCAAGCACACATTCATACACCGGTAGCGGTAGACGCGTTCACCTATGAAGACACTTTCAACACGCCTGTCAAGGCCAATGAGCTTGTAGCATGTGTTAGGGGCTCCGACCCCTTACTATAAAGCATGCTGTACGCGTCATTTCCTCATCTGCAAGCACTTCGCCAAGCTTTTATTGGTAAATGGTAAATGGAGCTTACTTATAAAGTGCTTTCCAGCCCCCTTTTGAGGGGGCCCAAAGCGCTTCACAGTACCAACCATCCACCCATTCAAACACACATTCATACACCGGTAGCGGTAGACTGCCTTGCAAGGCGCTGCCTGTCCTACCGGGAGCAACTCAGGGTTAAGTGTCTTGCCCAGGGACACACCGAGGTATGCCGTGGCCGGGGATCGAACCCGAGACCTTCTGGTCCTGAGCCGGCTACCCTGCCTCTACAGCATCTCGGCCCATTAAAGAATTGAAGGGGCCGACCTGTGTTGCACTTTGTTCCCCTCCTTCAGGGAACATTGGTTATGGTGCATAACCTCCAGTTCCCTTTCAGTCGGGTCATTGCGGTGCAACAGATACGTATGGGAACATACCATCATGCCCCAGAAATGCATAAGCAGAGAGTGTAGGCCTTATGCTGACAGCAAGAGCACATTCAACTCCTCTGTGTGGAAAGCACAACCTGGGTGACGTCACATGTTGTAACATCCAAGCTGTAGAATTTAATGAACGTGTTAGGAGATGCCCAGTTATCAGCAGAACAAATATTTGCCACAGGGACCCCTTCAAAAAGAGTCCAGCTCGTGGCCAGGCCTCTCGTTGAATGTGTGTGCACCCCACTGGGTGCCTGTTTGCCCTTACTACTGTATGCTCTAAAAATAGCCTCTGTAACCCAGTGGGAGAGGCATTGTTTTGACAAAGCTTTTCCAGTAGCAGGTTTAGCAAAGCACACAAACAACTGATTAGTTTTGCGCCAGCTCCTTGTCTTCTCCATGTAAATGCGTAATGCACGCACAGGGCCGAGAGCGTTCATGTGCTTATGCTCAACAGTAACAACTGGAGGTGGAGGAAAAGCTGAAAGCTGAAAAGATAAACTCTTATATGAAAGAGAGGGCACCTTCGGGACGTAGGCTGGATTTGGGTGTACCTTAGAGCCATCGGGTGCAAACTGTATGCACATCTGATGCACTGAGAGGGCATGAAGGTCACCCACCCGCTTTGCAGAGCACAGAGCCCAGAGAAGAACTGTTTTATAAGATGAAATTTCCATATTCACACTCTCGAGCGGCTCGAACGGGGTGTCACAGAGAGCGTCCAGGACCAGATTCAGGTCCCACTGTGGCACTATAGTTCTGTTAGGAGGCCTCAAATTCAGCACTCCCTTCATGAATCGGATCACGAGGGGGTGGGAGCCAGGTTACTTCCTCCTCATCCTTCATGACATGCAGAAATGGCAGACAAATAGACCTTAATAGTGGAGAAGGATCGACCCTTCTCTACCAAGTCTTGTAGAAAAGTGAGAACCTGAGGGATAGTGCTGGAGAATGAAATAAAATTTCTCTCCTGGCATCAGGTCTCAAAAACACGCCATTTAAGAGGATAAAGTGACTGAGTTGAACTTGCTCGTGCACACTGAATGGTGCTTATCACATTAGCAGGAAGGCCAAAGGTTGTCAGCTTTAAAGAGGCACTCAACCCATTGTGAAACGGTAGCCCTGCCCCCAAATCAGATTCAAACTCCTCATGAAAATGGGTGTGTCGAGAGACAAGGAAGGGAGGAGGTGGGTGGATGTGCTACGTTCACGTCCCCTCTAGCAACAAACTAAAACAAACTAAAACTCTAGCAAACAACTTACAGCAAGCAACAACAAAGAATAATTATGTAGATGTATATATCTATTCTCACCCGATCTATCCAAAACAAAAGGCCTAAAAAAAAAGAAGAAAAATAATACCACAAGGTATTCCGTGACCGGGGATTGAACCTGGGTCTCTCGGATCCAAAACCTGCACTTCCACCACTGTCCCAACTTGGCATACATGCTTCGCTCGTCCAGCGTACCATAAGAAAACAAATACAACCAAATAGTTTCGATGACGTGAAAAGTATTCCTAAAATAAATAAGTTAAAATATACAAATAACTAGTGCCATTCCAAAAACTATAATATGCAATGTTGCAGTACTTTTCCGGCGTGCAATGTACCACTTCCATATAAGGTATGAACTACAGCGCGGACCTTCCCATCTCTGCAGGGGATTGGCTCTGCTTGAACCACTTTCGTGACGACAGAGTGAGAAAACACGTCACAGTGAGAATCCTAGACCAATAAGAAAATCAAGGTGCAATTCCATTGTTCAACCCATAGGGCTACCGTAAACACGTTTTAGACCAAATATTGACGATTTAGACTAATACGCACAGATATATGACGATTAACACAGACATAGTGCTATACAACATCCTAGACACATTCTAGGGAGTTTATCAGCTAAAAAAAGTTAATTTTGAGTTTAACCCCTCTTTAACCTTTCAGGGGCCAAACCCACAGGTTCCACAGCTCTGGTCTCGGGTGCCATAATTGCCCGCAGGCCTGAGTCAGCAGGTCTCTGCGTACAGGCAGGCACCATGGCTGTCCTGCTAGCAAAGCTATCATCTCTGCAAACCAGGCTCGTTTGGGCCACCTCAGTGCCACCAGGATCAGTGTGAGAGCTTGTCTGCGTAACCGCTCCAAGGTCACTGGTATCAGTGCCACTGGGGGGAATGCATAAAGATGCATTGATGTCGGCCACACGGACGCCAGCACCTCCACGCCTAATGGTGTGTTCACATCCGGTATAGAGAAATACGACAATGAGCGTTTTGTTTTGAGGCGAACAGATCTACGCTGGCCTTCCCGAACCTCTGCCATATCTGCTGAACCACCTCCAGGTGCAGACGCCACTCTGACGTCAGCACTGCGCCTCTGGAGAGCGCATCCGCTCCATGATTTTTGCATACCCGGTACGTGTGTGGCTCTGAGTGACAGGAGGTGCCTGCTACTCCATTGAAGCAGTTTGCTCGTCAGGCGGAGGAGGGGCAGGGATTTTGAGATTACACACGTTTTGTCCCTGCGAATCAGCACATTGTTCTGACAAATCAAAAGAGAGAAAAACAGCCAACATCTCCAGTTGATTTATGTGCAACATCTGTTGCTGCTGGGACCAGAGGCCACATATGTGCATGTGCCTGTAGATCCTCCCCACCCCGTCAGTGACACATCTGTCATGACCACTATGCGTGACAAGACTCGGCCCAGGGGAAACCCCCTACTGAGGGCCATTGTGTCTGACCACAGCCTCAGAGCACGGAGACAGGATGGAGTGATTCTCACATGTTGATGTTGAGGGGGGGCACCCCTCTGTTTCATGTGAAACCAACTCTGAAAAGCTCTCATTCTCAACCGGCCCAGTGGGATGGCGACGACCATGGAGGCCATGTAACCCAACAACCGCTGACAGTGTTTGATCGTCAACACCTGATTGTGCTGAAACAGAGCCAAGCACCGGCTGAAATCTGTCAGTCTCCTCTCTGACAGTTTTGCATGATAATGCAGTGAGTCTATTTGGAGACCGAGAAAACAAATGGTCTGACTGGGCCGTAGCTAGCTTTTGTCTTTGTTTATTATAAAGCTTAAGGCCTGCAGGTGTGACATCAGTAGGTTGGTGTGAGCTTCGGCCTGCTGGCATGACCCCGCCAGTACGAGAAGGTCGTTGAAATAATTTAAAACTCTGACGCCTTGATTCCTCATTGGTGTCAGCACCGCCTCGAGGCAGTTTGTGAACACACGGGGAGCCATTGACAACCTGAATGGGAGGACCTGATACTCGAACGCCATGTTCTCGAATGCAAACCGCAGGAACTTCCTGTGTTTGTTTAATATTGGGATATGAAAGTAGGCTTCGCGCAGATCCACAGATGTACACCAGTCCCCTGGGTGTACAGAGTGCATCACCTGATACAGTGTCAACATTTTGAATTTGTACGACCTCAGCCGTGCGTTTAAATGCCTCAGATCTAAAATTGGGTGAAGGCCACGTCCCTCTTTGGAACCACAAAGTAACAGCTGTAAAGACCGTTGTTTTCGTCTTTTTGAAGAATAATTCTTATTGAACCTTTCTGCAAGAGTGCCTGAATCTTCTCTTTCATCGTTGGGACATGATCTGGGCATATTGTTGACATTATTACACCATTGAATTGCCAGAGGCGTTTGTGGAACTGTAATCTGTAACCTTGGACTACAGTTCCCATGACCCATTGCGACGGTGCGCGTGTGGCCCAGGCGCTCGCACGTGAAGTGAGCCTGAGCAGCATGTTAATCTGTGGGCTCATTGGGCCTTCTAGTGGACAAAGTTTTAATAGAGGTGGAGAGTCCGTCTGTATGAGACCTCTTTATTTTTAATGTTTATCTGTATGAGACCTCTTTATTTTTAATGTTTGTTTCATGAAAAAAGGGCTCGGTTGCCCCTTTAATTTTGATTTTTGACACAAAGACGTTTGAACACGATATGTATTTGTTTATTGGTACTTTCAAACAACATTTTGTTTTTATTGCACAAACGGGAAAACGTGTTTTGTGATTCAACAAACATGTTGGTCCAGTCCATCGAGGCCTCTTTGGCTCCGAAATGTCTTGAAAATGAGTGGCTTTCCTTTTTCCCAGTGGATAAATGTATGTACTGCAAATGTATTACACACACATGTAGTTATATTATTTATCCACAGATTTGTTTAGTAAATACTTTAACAGATGCTAACGCTACATGCTAAGCTAACCACAGCTAGTAGACGGTGCTAAATCATGAAGAAAAAAACAACAACAGCTCCAACACAGAGAAAATTATACTCTCACATTGTTCTGAAATTGTTTCACAAAATGATTTATGTAGAATATTTTGTTTACCGGAGAAAACGTGATCTGAACACGACGTCTTCGGGAGCAGATCAGGCAGAGGAGGTGCAGCTGTCAGCTCCTCCGATGGAGATAAATCCTTCACGTTTACTTATTTTTGGGATGAAGTGAAAACTGCACTTTGAACAAACGTCTACCCGACAGCAACACCCACTGACCCAACACGAAGTAACCATTGCAATTAATTAGAAATAAACAAAACCAAAAAAAACAAACGTGATAAATACAGCCAGTAGACTGGGCTTTAACTGCTGCTCTCACTTCAGGCGGAAGTCGTTCCCATAATTCGCGCAAGGCATCATGGGGCGTAGGAATATTGTGGTGTTTTTTTGAAACCTCATCACCTTCTGGGTTCTTTTTTATTGTGGTTGGGAAATAATAGTTTGGTGCATTACCGCCACCAACTGGTGTGGAGTGTGTTGTTTATCATGTGTTTCACTATTAATCAAGTTGGTCTTGCTTTGTTTTTAAATCTAATTATAATTTATACATGTTTGCTCTATAAGATCTTTTAAAGTATGTATGTATGTATGTATGTATGTATGTATGTATGTATGTATGTATGTACTGTATGTATGTATGTATGTACGTACCTATCCATCCATCCATCTTCCATCCATCATCCATCCATCCATCCATCCATCCATCCATCCATTATATATACCTGTATAAAGTAGCAGATATAATAAGATTTTTTTCTTCCTCTGCTACCTTTCATTTTATTTTTGTTTTTCCTTTTATGTAAATTGTTTTGTATTCTTTAAATGAATAAAAGTTAAATGAAATAAAATGAAATAAATAAAATATCAATTTTTTTCCTCATATGCATTATTTCCTCTTCATAGATCTGACATTTTAATACATGTAACACTTTTTTCTTTATTCATTCAAGGTTAGTCTCATTGAGCCACGAGGACTCATTTACAAGAGAGTCCTGTTTTAAGAACACAGATGAGGTACAGACAATAATAGACAGTCATTTAAAAAAATGAAATAGTAAGTTAAACTAAAGTGGAACACAAAAAGTCAAATCACACATTTTTTATTTATCTCATAATCTTCCTCTTAATCAAACAACGTTAAGTCAGGACCTCTGGAAAAAAATTCTCATTTGTTGAAACGAGCACCTGCCCCTTTTGCTCCTTGCCCTAAAGTGCTCTTTTGATCAAATCTTTATTTATTTTATTTATTTATTATTATTTCCTAAGCCCTCCTCTGACACATAATAACATGTACTAAAATTATTATTATTATTATTTTGTATTTTGCAAGAAAACAACACAATAAGCCCTCCGGTCACCTTGTTACCTTTGACCTTTTGCCCGTGACGCAGGACGCAATTGCCTCTCGAGTGACAGGGCGGAAAAACTCAAACTTGGAAGGACAAACTTTTGGCGGAAAATTGTTGATTTTGGACTGGACGGTTGGCATAAGCTGGTATGTGACTGGGTCAGAATGGCAAACCAGGAGACAGCGAGGAGGACATGATGTTAGAGGATTGAATGCAAGTAAGAAGAGGAAGAGGACGAGAAAACAGTGGATACGAAGGAAGGTGGGAGGGTGTCAGATAGTCAAGGAAATAAAAGAGAATTAGATGGAAATAGTTCAGATGAAGAAAGAGCAATCCGTAGGAAGGAGGAATTTAAAATAATTCTCAAGTTTAAGAGGGAGGATAACCAGGGATAATTAAGCCCAATTATAATATCTAAAGAAATAAAAAAGAAAATAGGAGAGGTAGAAATGGTGAAGGTGTTGAAGAATGGAAACTTGTTGATAATCTGCAAAACTGAAGAACAAAAGAACAAAGCATTTCAAGTTGATAATATCTGCAAAAAGGTGGTGGTAGAGAAACACAATGTAGGAGAAAATAAAGTCCTGAAGGGAGTGATTAGAGGAATACCAGTGAAGGAAGATTTGGATAAATTAAAACGAAACATTGTCGGAGTAAAGGTGAATACTTTGAATTCAAGTTCTTTTTATTGAATTTTTCATTTTTCCCCCCAGAAATAACAAAATCATTAAACAGCAAAGATGGTAATGAAGCATTTGCATGTAACCATTAGTGAAGACATTTGTAGACTGAGTCAATCTGAATTGCAGCAAATACATTATAATCCACACCAAAGGAAAGAAAAAAAATCCCTACCCAATCACTGCCAAAAGGACAGGGAAAAATAAATAAAAGGTAAAATAGCCAAGAGACTGCATTACCCTGAATGGGTTGTGTTGTCAAAGAGACTGGAATAGATTCAGGAAAGGTCCCCAAACCATCTCAAATTTACCCTCTTTCTGTTGGAGTGTGAATCTGATTTTCTCCAGCTTTAAACAGGACATGATGTCAGCCAACCACTGAGCGTGAGTGGGTGGAGACGGTTCTTTGAGCAAACTGGCTCGTCTGGCCAGGAGAGAGGTGAACGATATTACGTGCTGTTGGTTTTTATTTAGGTTTGTCATGCCCTCTACAAGACCAAACAGAGCAATCAGTGGGTCAGGATTCAGACATGTTGTATCTAGTACACGTGATAAAGTCTGAAAGATTTCCCGCCAATATTTGTTCAGAGATGAGCAAAACCAAAACATATGGGAGAGAGAGGCTTCAGCATGTTTGCATCTCACACAGTATGGGCTGACATCAGGAGATTGGAGCTCTGTGCACCACTTTAAATTGTATTAGACAATGTCTAGCACAGAGAGAACTGGAGCTCACCAGTCTGAGTATGGAGGTCCAAGAGTCCTCTGAAATAGAGGAGCCAAGATCCTTTTCCCAAGCAGCTTTGATTTTATCTGAGGAAGCACGCTTCAAATCCAATAGTTTACTGTAAATGAATGAAATATAATTATTTTTTTATTTGGGTCTAGAGAGAGAATAGTGTCAACAATACTGCTATCTGTTGAAATGGAGAGGCTGGACAAATGAAGGATAATAAAGTGCCGTTATAACTCCTTTCAAGCACTCCCAGACACAAGTGGTTTCCTCAAACTGATGAATTTATTGGGATTCGGTATGTGAAAACTAAACAAGACACACAAAGTAAAACAACAATTAACTATTAAGGAAAATAAAGAACAAATATTCATATCAAATGCTTGTACACTCTAAGTAAAACAAAATACAGAAATTAAACAAACATACCTCGTTGGCTGTGTGCTACTAAAAGGAATTAGGCTTGTTTCTTCAGTTTCAGCTTCTTTGAACTCTTCTTCAACTTAAAAGTCCGTGCTTACTAGCTGAAACTCACATCCTTTCTACTACTGTAACTGACTTCTTCTGGTACTTTTCACCTGAATACAGCGTTACCTTTCACACCTGAACACAGCGCCAACTACAGGTGACAAGTAAAACTACATATAATAAAACAAACAGTACAAGCCATATGAATGTGAAACATAAAACAAACTGTGGCAGTTACACTCCCACCAAATCACACATCCTGTATGTGGGATTTCTCTAAATCGAACTGACACTTTANAGGTCATGAATATTATCAGTCTTTATGCATGTATGTTTCGTTGCTGTGTTCTGTCATGTGCTTTGCAGGATTGTGGACGGAGGTTGGGTGTGTTTGCCTTGTGCTCTTTTTGTGGATAATTGTTGTTTTGTTGTCTTACTTTCTCTTTTCTTTCTTTCTCTCTTAAAAAAAATAAAAAATACATATTGGAGTGAGAGGATGGCTAAAAGGTGTGAAGGGAGGCCATCTATAAATGGGGAAAAAAAAGAAAAAGAAAAAAAGAGACAAATGAGACAAACAACCATTCAACAACCAACCTCTCACTCACACCAGACAATTTAGAGTTACCAATCAGTCTAACATACATGTTTTTGGTCTGTGGGAGAAAACTGGAGTACCTTGAAAAAACCCACGCATGCACGGAGAGAACATGCAAACTCCAACTAGAAAAGCATCCAACCAGGATTTGAAATGGGGCAACCTGCTCGCTAAGAGGCAGCAGCTCTATCAACTGCTCCACCATGCTGCACCCCCCCCCCCCAAAAAAAAAAGAAAAAGAACATTTAAAAATGTTTAAATCAAGTTTTTATGAACTGCTATAACATTCCAGAGATCAGCGTTGTGATCCACTTAGGTCTTGGCTGTGTTCAGACTAGTCATTGGCTCATGTAGGTTTGAAACCATATTTCTCCAGTCTGAGGTGGATCTATAAGCTGTTCACAACAAGTAAGCTCAAATTTATATACAGTATAACTTTTACACAGTGCCCCACTTTAAACTGCACATCTATCTTTAAGGATCAAACTGATTTTTTTCCCCCTTTTATAGATGGCCTCCCTTCTCATCTTACAGCCATCCTCTTCACACCATTATGATTTTTTTTTAATATAGGATAGTAGGAAAGGAAAGTGAAGGGAAATACACACGTTTAGAAGTTCTATATGTTAATCTCATTTGAAACTAATACACTACTGTATATGATTAATACACGAGTGCTTTATAATCAAGGTATTCACAACTGTTTTACAAATGTTTATGCAATTAAACAACATTATAAGGCACACTTTTGGATCCAGCATAGAGAGGGTTAACATGCTCGGGAGAGATGCACTTTGCGTTTTGCTCTGGCCGACACAGGCTTTAAGGGGGATGGGCAGAGCACACATGACTCAAACTCTTATACAGTAATGCTGAGCACTTATAAAACAAACACACACACATGGTCACCAATTAGTGTAACTGGACATTAATTACAGGAATTTACATTAAAGATAATACACTAAACACATGGATCAGAGCTGTTCTTAGACTCTCAACCATGTAAAACAAAGGAGCTGACTTTTGCACCAGCCATAAATCTCCAAGGTCGTAAAACAGATAAACAGGAGAGCTACAGGACTCCTTATCAGTGCTTTAAGCCAATCAGAGACCAGAGAAGCCCAAAGCTGCATCTTCATACTCCAAAATATCTCAGATATCTTCAGCATTCTTTGAAGAACCTCGCCGAGGAAAGGTCTCTCAAAATGCTCACAATTCTCTGTGCACAAAGAATTGCTTATTCATGCTGTAACTCTGTTAACCTGTAACCTGTGTGTCTGTCAATAAATCTTCATCATTTTTACAAGAGAGACTGGTCATTTGAACACTTAATGAGAAACCCCTTCAAATGGTGACCCCGGACGTGTGGCCCTGTCTCTCTTTCTCTGATTTGGAGGGTGCGACGATGACTTTCTTCAGATGTGCTGCATTGGAGCTCTGTGACATGACTACATAAGGTGAGTCGACCGTGTATTACACAAAAACGACTATTTGACCACAGTCCCAAATTCAATTGCAAATAGGAGAAGTTCAGTCTCGTGGTGTATTATAGTTCTTAGAGTTAAAGTTAAATATACGAATTTGGCTTGTTCTGACGACACAGGTTTCAGTTTGAACAGACGCTTGTGTGTGTGTGCGGGACGGTCCCGGCAGCTCGGTTTCGGGCCGAGCCGCGTGCTCGTGGGGGGGGGCGCGTGCTCGTGGTTTTTCCTTCGTGTATGTCGTCGTGTGTGTGGTTCGTGTTTCATTTACTTGTTTTTTGGGGGGTCGAACGTCGAACGTCGTCTGCGTCGTGAGTTTCGCTGCCGCTGGTCTCGGTCGGGGGGGTTTCCGTCCGCCCGGTGCCAGAGGGGGGAGGCGTGCGCGCGTCGCTACGTGTTCATTGGGCGTTTCCGGGTGCGCTCGTTTCAATCAGAGTGGCTGGACTCGCGGGGATGCTCTGTTGCACGTACCACGTTAGGGGAGCTCCCGACTTCCTGTGACGTCACTGCGTGCGTGACCACCCCGTGCCGCCTGTTTTTGGTTGTCGAGCGTCCCGTTGCCTGGTCTGTCGCGGGTCAGACCGGAAGCCACTGAGGGAAGTGGGCCTCCGTGCAGCGGTGTATCGCGGGAATACATCGCGGTCACGTGGTAGGACCGTCTGCCAGCTGTGCCCTGCGGCGACCTTGCTACTCGCCGTGGTGGAGTCGCACTGGAGACGGGGGGGAGCCCGCCTGTTCATTGATTGAGGCGGTGCTGATTGGATTTTGAGTGTCGGCCGTTTTTGCATGCTTCTTTTCTTGTTTCTTTTGTTTTCTCGTGTTTCATTAATGACAAAGGGGGGTATCTTTGTATATATATGCACTTTCAGTGATTTAATTGTCATTAATGGTTTGTGTCGACTCAGAGAGTGTGAAGTGAAGTTTTCTTTTTCCAGTGGTGAATGGTGCTGCTATATTTTGCATGAATGACAGGTGGCGCTGTTGTATAACAGTGGGGCAAGTCTGATTTTCCACAGGCTTGGCCCTGTGTTTCTCATGCACAGCTCATCTGTGGATGCTTGTGAAATAAAGATTTTGGGTGAATGTTTTGAGTGGCAATTATAGCACACATGCAAGGTAAACAAATGCAGGAACAAGGAAACATTGTTGAACTAGGATCCGAGCAAATATCAGACTTTTACTAACCATAAAGACAGAGAGGGGTAACAAGTTGAGCGAACTTGCATCAAAAATTGTTGAGGAAGCAGACGGATCAACAGGAAATTTTGCTAATTTAGTTCTAACCAGATTTAAACAAGACAAACGAAAGCTCTATGAAATTGGAACGGAGATAGCACATTGTAAAACGGTAGCAGACTATCAACAGTTAATTAATAATTATGATGAATAGCTCAAACAGATTGACCTTCTAGAAGAATTGTTCTTAATTGCGGACACTGTACACAAATTAGGGCACACAGACAACAGTTCAATTTAAAAGAAAACTCAGAGCAGTAGGTGGCAGGGAGAAGAGCAGTCAACAGCGCCACTTGCAGGAGGATGAAGCAAGTTGCAGAGACGGAGGGAAGTGAGAAAGTGAGAAGAAAGGGAAAGGTGATGTTGTGTCAGAAGACAGTAAAAGAAAGTGAGAAACAGAGAAAGGAAACAGTAAGTCGGTCAAAGAGAAGATGTGGGGAAGTTCAGTGGAAGGACAGAAGAGATGTTGTCAGAGATGACTTGGAGCTGACAGAGGAGCAGCCAGAAAAATGTGGAATGATATGAAAAGATTCAGATTGGAAGAGAGGTGCATGAAGGCGAAGACTGAGGGAAATGTGGTGATCAAGAAAGTGAAGAGGATGTTGACTCAGGAGGGAGAGCAAACAGGAAGTTGAGACAGGAGATGGAGAACGTAGGATCAGGCCCAAGAGAGAGGGGCCACTGAGGGGTTGTGAAAGTGTCAGAGAGACGATCAAGAAGGTGAGGTGAAACATTATCTAGAAATCAGCCACAGAGAAAAAAGCTTACTTTGGGAATTTTAAGAGCATCAATTAGATGAACACGAGAGTTCTAGAGAGATGTGAGACAGTCTTGGGTCAAGATTAAATTCATTTTCAATTTGATGTAAGAACTTTTTTGTAAATTTTTTGCGTTTGACTTTAAATTAGGGAAAGAAAAAAACATTGTGCCGACCAGATCCTACGAGATGTGTTCTGGGAGACAAATGCCGAAAAGATTTCACTTTTGAATTTTCGTCTAGTAATATTATTGGCGTTATTATTAGACAATTACTCGTATTTCTTTTTCAGTCCACAGCCTGACAGCACACAGTGCGTGGAGGGGGAGCATGAGACAGACAGACCTCTTTCTTACAGAACACATAATTGTAATTTGCCATGAGCTAGGATTCAACCAAAATGCATGATACTTTTGTGTTTTGTGTCGGGAGATTGGGGAGCAATTGTGGGTCAATTGGATTTGAATGCATAAAGTTGATGTCTACATGGTTCATTTTGACTCTGAGAGCGACAGCTGCCAGTCAGTGTGAGAGACCTCTCACTCAAGAATGGAAACAACACAAAGACGGTTAAAGGGAGAATACCAAAGAACTGTCATTCAAACATCTGAATGTCCATGAACTTCCTCAGCCATAGTTCAAGGCAATGACCTGAACAAAAGAACAGTCCAGGACACAAACAGATGTCAAAGTCAGCAAACACAACGTGAAATCAAGTGAAATCGGGGCTTGGGGCACCCTGCACGAGACAGCTACCAGAACGAGGTGGCGTGTCACTGAAGCTGACATAAGCTGAACAATGGACAAGCTCACACGACCAGAGCATGAGCATGTGGAACAGCTGTCAGGAGTCAATCATTCCAGCAACCCGTGAGGGCGTCGGCCTACCATTTGAATCGGTTGAGTCACACTGGGGCCTCAGTCTCAGGGTCCAAACGTAAAGTGCATTATTTAATGATAACACATAGAACAGGCCACCGTAGGTCACATAATTATTAGGTTAATACTGATTTGTGGGCTCTGTTTGTCTGCTTCTCCCAGTTCCAGAAGGCTCTTAAACAAAATAACAAGGCTCTCATCCCGAGGCCTACAGCAAAATGAGTTTGTGAATATTTTCACAGGTTAAATTGGTGTCACCACAATTATTCATATTGGGTTTTAAAGGTTAGATAAATGATGGCAGTTCTCCTCAAGGTAATGCCTTTCTGGGAGTCGGGTGTGTACAACGGCTGAGTTGAAATCCAGGATTATAGCTAAGCCGCAGAAATTGGATCGTTAATCAGTGCAGATAAGATCAATTAAGTAAGAACAAGCTTTCAGAGATGAGGAGAGCACAAGTTGATGACAAGGCGAGAACAAATTTGCAGGATGAAATAAAAAACACAGGAGGCGCAGGTGTTGGTCGGAGAGGGAAGTGATTTCAGTGGACAGAGAGGGTTTTGGACAGCAGAGGGAAACTGACACATGGAGCAGATGTGAGAAATTGTAACACAGGCTTAACATTACCGACACACAGACACTTAATAAACATCTACAGTAAACTGTCAAGCTGATTTGGAAGCAGAACATCCGGATACATCAATTGGAACTAAAATGTGGTCGAACACCAGAAGACAGTGGCGGCTCCTGAAGAGAGACACTGAAAACAGGACCATGGAGTTGGAGTGGGGCAGGATGGATTGTGAATTCATCCAGAAGATGGAAGAGAAGAGGATTTTGGAGGAGCAACAGGACTTGCGCATGTGGGGCACACCAGATGAAGAGAATTTCAGCTGGTGGCACACACACATTTAAATTCTCTGATCAGAACATTGCACCGTGCGTTCATTGCGTGAGGCTCAACAGACGAGGAGGTCACGCGAACAAGGAAATTTTCGACCGTGATGACACCGGGTCATGAGATAATAATTGGTTGTACAGACATGTTCAAACCGGTAAAAGGGTTCAGAAATTTATGGTTGGCGTGCCGCACTCGCCGGCTGACCAGGAGCATAAAAATAAAAAATAAAAATTAAAAGAGAGGACAACAAACCGGTCCTAAAAATTTTTAATCAATTGTTACATTCCATGTCATGGTTTTCCTGTAAAAATCAGATCAGATAATGGTACACATTTTAGTAATGCAGATCTAGTGAATGTTAGAAATACTTTAGGCCTCAAACATGTTAGTACACTTTTGGAAAATTGGCTGTAATCTGTGCACAGACTAAAATTAATTGATTTGGGGACTTTACAAAATGGCCATTAGGGCTGAGGACATCTGTAGATAGGGGACAAGGGTTGTTGTAATGTCGCATATAATGTATTTTGAGAGACTAATAGTTGTTTGTCCAGCTTCCATCTACAGATCTTTGGATCCGTTACACCTGAGAGTGCAAAGCCTGAACGAGGCCGGAAGGTCCACTGACACCCGGGGTGCTTCTCAGGGCCTCTAAAAGAGAGTGGCCTGAGCCAAAGGGGGTGCGCACAGCTGAGCTGTCGAGGCGCACATCACCAGCAGCGCGCGAGAGAGGGAGAGGCACAGCCAGAGCGATCCGGAGGAAAAGCCTCAGAGGTCATCACAACCGGTCACAGAAGACCTGTCAGAGCTGCTGAGCTGAAAAGGGGGGCTTTGCATCTGGAGGAGGGGTTCACACGTGGTGTGGGCCTGGTTGCATCTGGTTTCTGGAAAACCGAGCTCGAGGGAAGGCGTGAGCTTCTGTTTTCCCTGCACCACACTTCAGCATCTGTGGGAGTCATCTGTTCGTGAGGTGTTCTGGTTCGAGTGGGAGAAGGAGCTTTCTGAAAACACCTGGGTTCTCGCTGTGGAAAGTCATCCTATTAAGCATCTTTTGTTCTTACTTGCCTTGAGAGGGAAGAACCAGTTGCATGATTGCAGCTTAAAAAGGCAGAGCACAGCAAGAGGAGCTGAAGAGGAAGGGGGGCCTGCCATTCTCTTGGGTCGGGGCATTTTGCTTGACCAGTGGAACGGGGAAATTTGAACAAAGTACCAACTGGGTTATCACCTTGAGCAATCTGCAGCCCAAGGAATAGGGTGGTGGCGATTCAACGCCCTCGTGACCTCTGAAGATTGCAGCTTTCAACAAAGATCTAACAGGAACAGGAATCAGAGTGTTACTTTAAAATCAGAAGAACTGGAACAGTGTTTTAAATTTTACAGGTGTTTCTATTTTCGCATTATTAAATCATCAATATTGCAGAATTTAAATCTTAAATCACACATTTTAAAGATCACACACTTAGGATTAGATATTAGATTTCACCTTTAATATTAAATTAGGGTTACATTCTACTACTATTTCTTATCTTAGATTTAATTTAGTTGTCTGCTACATTTTAACTTTTAACTTTTATCAATTAAACTTACTTCTATTCTAAAACTAGAAATCAACAGAACAACACATACTTTAATTCATTACCAGGTCTAACTTTCAAGGGTTTGGAGTTACATTTTTCAATTTCAGTGTTAAAATCATAAAATATTAGGGGTTGTTCACCAATTCCTTATTTCTGGTTCAAAATTCAATGGGAGAGTGATTTATTCATTTTGAGGATGTATTTTTTACAGGTGCGGTTCCAGTGATTTCCTGTGTTAATAAAAAAAGCAAGGAGAAAAAGAAGATTTTGTTAACTGTGCATGCGTTTGGTGGTTGGTTTTTCAACACTGTGTTTTCATGTGTATTTACCTTTTCCGGTTCTGCAGATTTAACTGAGAAGGGGGTAATTTGTGTTTCTGTTGTGTTTCATCACATTTCAGGGTTCAAAGTGTGACACTGTAGAGGATTTCGAACTAGATCAAGCATGGCTGAGGGGCAGAAGAGGCTAATGGTGGCTGGAGGTGTGGGGTCATTGATTATCGTTTCCATCATTCTGTTGTTGGAGTATTTCTGTGTGATACCAGGTCATCCGAGCTGTCATCCCGTACCTCATCAGAGGGACAAGAGAGATGTCCTCATGCAGGGGGCATGGACGCAGGTACAGGATGCTGGTCATCTGTCGATGAATTTTTCTGAAGTCTTTCAGAGGAACTCTTGGTACAGGTATGCGCAGTTCTTGGCCAGAAGCCGTCACAGGTCTGAGTCTTACATTTGTACCCCACTTCCTGTTGCCGAATCACAGCTGCCATTGAGTATTAAACCTCTCGACCGGATGCTGTCATTTTGTGTTCTGCAGATTAGCTCCAGAGGATTCTACATGGAGCACCTGCAATGTCAGCCTAAGTGGTGCAAATTGAGTACATTATCACAGCCGATGGTGTTAGCTCAATTTGTAGATTGGCCTTCCAGTGGACAGTTTCCTGTCTGTGTGCACCGCATCCATCATCAGGACTCTTATCAGGTGGTAGTGGGGTCACTCCCTGTGGAGAGGTGCCGAGCGGTGTACCATCCAGGAAGGGAGTTCATGGGTGTGCCTAGCAGCAATGGTACGTACCCGGTTGAGGCCTTGGCCTGGCTGTGTGGACATCAGGTATTCCTGACCTTGCCAGTGAACTGGACTGGGTGCTGTGCACCGGTTGCAGTTACAGAGGGGTCGTACCTGGTGTCTTTGAGTAACGGTTCTCACTATGTGGGACGGTCAAAGACTTCTGACGTCAGTCAGCTCGAGTCTTCTTGGGGTTCAGAGGTCCCAGTGGAATGGAAGCGTGGCTTCTTCCCGGGATCAAAAGTCGGAGATCACCTGTTGCGCAGAGAAGCTTTAGATTACCACTTTGGGATGTTCATTTATGAGTCGGTGCAGGCGTTAGGGACCACCTCTGCAGAGCTGTGGGCCTTGCGTGTTACGTCTTTACATCATAAATTGTTGGATTTGTTCAGGGC
>JBBPBX010034457.1:5713-32627 GCA_038048925.1 Garcialebias charrua
TTTAATATATTTAAAATTTATTTAGCAAAAACGAACCTAGTTCAATGATATTATATATATATGTAGTGCAAAATGATTTAGTTAAAACATCATGTCAGTGCAGCTTTAAGCTGAATGAATTGAGTGCGGTCAGAGAGATAGGAGTTGAACCAGTCTAATGGGGTACCTGAGATGCCAATAGAGGTTAGTCTGTTGAGGAGGATAGAATGACAGATGGTGTTGAAGGCAGAACTTAGATCAAGAAGAATGAGGATAGACAGAAGACCAGAGTCAGCAGCAAGAATAAGGTCGTTAGTAATTTTTACTAGAGCTGTTTTGGTGCTATGGTGGGGGCGAAAACCAGATTGAAACTCTTCATAAATGTTGTTGTTGGACAGGTGTGAGTGAAGTTGACTAGCAACAGTTTTTTCAAGAATCTTGGAGATGAAGGGCAGATTGGAGATCGGACGAAGATTACTGAAGTTGGTAAAGTCAAGACCTGGTTTCTTGATGATGGGGGTGATGGCAGCAGATTTGAAGGCTGTGGGAACAATGCCAGAGGTTAGGGAGGAGTGGATGATATTAGTGATGATAGGGAGCAGAGACGGGAGACAGGATTTAACAAGAACTGTGGGAAATGGGTCAAGTTGACAGGATGAGGACTTGGACTTGCTGATAATGTCAGCAATGTCATCAGCAGAGGGGAGGGAGAAGACAGAGAAAGGGAGGGAGGGAGGGGGGAGTTCAACAAGGATGCTGGGGGCAGTATTTGGTCCAAGGTGTTTATGAATTGAAATAATCTTTTCATTGAAATATGACATCAGGGAGTTGCAAAATTCTGTGGAAACCATGTGAGAGGGTAGAGAGTTAGGAGATGAGACAGAACGGTGAAGGAGAGAGAACAATGGCCCTCATTCACGAACCGTTCGTACGCACAGATTTGTTCTTAAACTGTGCGTACGAGTGATTTAGGATCATTTGCGGCATTCAACAATGTTTTCGTATCCTACGATTTTCTTCAGATACGAACAAAATTTACGAGTGGTCCGGACCTGTCGTATAATTTAGGAGCGTCAGTCTGCTGTCATCCAGACGGATCTTCTCCACGAATAACTTCATATTTCGTTATTTAGAAAATATTTTGGGTTTAAAAAAATCACGCACCATAATTATTCTTGACAATAGGTTATTCTGTTTGAATTAGAATTATAATTTTAAGTTTAATTTGTTTGGTGTGTCGCGCAGGCTTCAGTGAGTCGTGCGCTCCCCTTGGTCATCAAAGCCGCTCCTCATATTAACACCCAGGTACATAAAATCCCCATACACCGCCGCAGAACAATTATTAAGACTGATTTTCATGCTATTGCTGGACTGCTGTGCAAACACCATCGGAGCAATAGATTATTATCTGATTCGAAATATAACCTGCAGAATGTGGTTGCGCGATGACCAGGAGGTGCGCGCATGACACATTTGTGCTGCAAAACATGTTGGCACGCGTCTTGCAGCGTGGCATTTACAGTAGGGATGGGACAGATCCGATCCAGTATCGGTATCGGTATCCGATACCAGCATTATTTAAGTATCGGGTATCGGATCAAACCTGCCGATACTTTTCCGATCCAGTTTCAAAGAGCACTTGTGTTCAATCACATTCTGTGACTGCCCTTCTTAACATTGTCTGAGATAAACCCAATGAAGACACTCTTAAGCCTTACAATAGGGGGTTCCCTATTGTAAGGCTTAAGAGTGTCTTCATTGGGTTTATCTCACACAATGTTAAAATGAATAGTTTGGGTGCAAAAGTTTCATTATACAGAGTCAAATACCTGAACAGTATCGGATCGGGAAAGTATCGGTATCGGTCGATACTGAGTTAATAAGTATCGGTATCGGATCGGAAGTGAGAAATGTGGATCGGTGCATCCCTAATTTACAGTATTGTCCACCATCTCGCAGACTGACCACCTCCTGTCCGTGCTGCGGCGAGACGTTTGTTTGAAGCCATTTTCAGATCAAACCATTTATTCTTGATTTCTGATACTGGACGACCCACGGAACACACTACAATATTAATATGAAGTTAACTGTAGTTTCGAGACATCTTAAAATGCTTCTGTTCAAAAACACATCCGACACTTGCGGGGGGGGGGTGGGGGGTAGCGGTGCGCTCTTCTGAATAAGTGAAACTATAATGTAACACAGTACACTAAAATTAGAGATATTTGACCATCCGACACTTGCGGGGGGTGGGGGGCAGCGGTGCGCCACGGCTCTTCTGAATAAGTGAAACTACACAGTTGTTTACACTAACATTAAAAATATTTGACCATCCGACACCTGCGGGGGGGGTGGCGGGGTGGCGGTGCGCCACAGCGCGACGATGAGAGCAGATCTCCGAACGCGTGAAGTTCCTCCTTTTACTTCTTGAGTTTGAATGAATGGACACTTCCTGCTGTCAGAAGGCAGGAAGCGTGGCCTTATATGGTGTTTTGAGGGGTGGGAATTATGTAAATGACCTCTACGCGTGCACGCGCAGCTGTTTAGGACAGGTGGGATTCATTAAATTTACGCAGCCATTTACACACGTTTCCTCAGGATAGAAGACTTGTTGAATCTGACGTGGCATGTTCGTACGAACGCTTCATACGAACAAAAGTAAGAGAAATTTAGGATAAAAATACGAACATTTTCGTGAATGAGGGCCATTGTCTTTGAATTACCAACATTGGAACTGATGATGTCTGAGAAGTACCTGTAGCTGGATTTGGCTTGAGAAATACTGTTCTTGTAATGGATGAGGTGGTTTGCATAAAGTTCCTTGTGAATTGTGAGACCGGATTTTTTATAGAGACGCTCTAGCCGCCGACCTTTGGTTTTCAGGTAGCGGAGTTCTGGAGTGAACCAGGGTGCAGAGTTGGAGAAGGAAACGGTCCGAGTTTTCAGAGGAGCAACAGAGTTAAGGATGTTGGTGAGGCTGGTGTTGTATAATGTGACAAGATCATCTGGGTTGGAGGAGTTGAAAGTGGAGAGGGTATTATTAATATGAGATAAAAGAGTGTCATGGTTGATATTCTTGATATTACGGAAGGAAATAGTGCGTTGGGGTTTAACTGAGGAAAATTTAAGATTAACATTGAATGAAATCATCAGGTGATCAGTAAAAGGAAGTTCATCAGAAGAACAATTAAGAGGAGAAAGTCCGGTGCAGCAGAGTAAATCCAAAGTGTGGCCCATCTTGTGTGTTGGAAAGTTGATGAATTGTTGAAAGCCGCAGCTGTCCAGGCAAGATGTGAAGTCTCTGGAGAGGGGGTTGTTTTCTTCATCCAAATGAATGTTGAAATCGCCCAGCACGATAAGATTGGGTGAAAGAGCTGTTAGATGAGCCATTAGACCAGCAAAGTCATTCATGAAGGAGCTGTTCACTTTTGGTGGGCAGTAGATAGTGGCCACTACGGTGGGTGTTGGGCCAGCGAGCAGGCACACAGTTTGTTCAAAGGAGGAGGAGGGGGTGTGTGAACCGGAGTGACCTTCCAGTTCTCGCAGTGAATTATCGCGAGACCTCCGCCTCTTCCTGAGGCGCGGGCCTTGGCGGTGTAAACAAACCCCGGTGGGGTAGACTCATTCAGATGAAAAAAGTTGTTTCGTTGTTGCCACGTTTCTGTTAAACAGATGAAATCCAGTTTTTGGTCGGATATTAGATCGTGAATAAGCTGACCTTTGCCCGTGAGGGAGCGAACGTTCAGAAGTCCAAACTTTACGGAGGAGGCGGAAGTAGTGACTGGAGCGTTAGCCGACCGAGTTAGGTTGGCTAACATGCTGCTGTTAGCGGTCCGAGCATTGCGGCGTGAAGAATGGCGAGAGTCAGACCAGATGGAGGTTATGGGATGAGTCTTGTCAGTGTTGAGTCGACAGCGCGAGCCCCGGTGGATGTATCTCCGACGAGGATGGAAGGCAATTTCCTGAAGAGGTAGCACAGAGGGGACCGCCGGTAGGAAAGAAGACGAAGGCGCTCGACGGCTGAATAATGGAGGAGGCCAGACGCTGGGTGGTGGTGGATGAGAAGCAGCAGAGTCCAAAAGAGAGCAGGCAGCAGGTAAATCCAAGTAAAATCCATGTTTGTTGATGAGTAGAAATGCCCAGGCAAGGGTCGGTGAAAAAACAGCAGAAAGTACTGAATAAAACAAAAACAAGAAAAAAGTATGAGGAGCAGCGGCAGCGAGGTGTGCCTGCGTTCGCCCCCGGAAGTTGTCAACAGAATGAATGGAAACTGTCATATCTCAGCCAAAAATTGGTCTAAACATATGGGAAAAACCCCATAAATATGTCGCTTAGCCCCATAAGTTGCAGGACATGAAAATTGGTTTAAAAAACCTGCGACTTATAGGCCAGAAAATACGGTACCTGCAACAGTATGTTGTATGTAAATACAACTTTTCTTATAACTTATAAGCAGTAGACTGCTCAATGGTATTTTGACCATTACGTGCATTTATTAAGTAAAAGTTCAACTGAGACACATCTTTGCTATAATTTTCAGCAAACAAATAATTGTTTTTACTCCTTCCGTGCACGCTCCTGTGGCCGCCATTTGGCAGCCAATCCATTTTTGGCAAAACACGACTCACATTTCCGGGTTGTCAGCGGTGATGCATAACATACACGACGCATCAGCGGTGGCGCATAATAGATGCGACTTATACGGCGGTGCGACATATTTATGGATTTTTCCACTTTATTGAACATAATTGGACTGATGCAACTTATACAGCAGTGCGACGTTTACGGCGGAAAATATGGTATCTTTACCCGCTCCTTCCTTTTTGGGTTGCAGGGGTCACTGGTGCCCATGTCCAGCTATCACTGTGCAAGAGGCGGGGTTCACCCTGGACAAGTCTCCAGTCCATCACAGGGACACATAGAGACAAAACAACCATTCACTCTCTCACCCACACCTAGGGCATGTTTTTGGTCTGTGGGAGGAAAACGGAGTACCTGGAAAAAAAACATGCATGCACGGAGAGAACATGCAAACTCCACCCAGAAAGAGCCCTGGCCGTGATTTGAATCAGGGTGACCTGCTCGTTGAGAAGCAGCAAGTCTACCAACTGTGCAACCGTGCTGCCCTAGTGTTCTTGTCTAAAAATAAAAATTAATCTGTCCTGTTAAGGAAATATTTAATTGTGTCCCCTAGTGAGATACCTCAAGGTTCCATTTCAGGCTCTGTTCTCTTTTCATCTCTTCCTGTAGGCTTCCCTTTGGCTCCAATATTAATCAATAACCAATTGAACTGTATCATTTTGGAAATCATAAAAAGAGATTATTATAATTAAACATATAATATATAATATATAATTAAACATTATTGTTTATCGAATATCAACAGCTGAGGGCTGAATCATATAATCTCATGGAGCTTTTATTATAAATATTACCAATTAAGTTTTATTAATTCCTTAATTCATTGAACCTTTATTTATTCGGGTTAGTCTCATTGAATCACAAGGACTCATTTACAAGAGAGACCTGTTTTAAACAAAATAAACCAAGTTAGCCTTTTTGTAAATGTTATTGAAAAGTTTTAATTAATTATTGTATAATCAACAAACAATAAAAAACACACCAAAAATAAAGTTAACCGATTAATGTTGAGTTTTAGCATTCAGTAATTACTCTGAACTATCTAAATCTAATCCAAATGTTATGTTTACTGCTTTATGATCTAAAAGAAGACTGATTATAAATTTATCTAAAACTAAATAATCTTTTGGATAGGATGTGTGAGATTAAATTTTCAGTTTTAGATGTTACACATGCAAGAATTTGGATAGTTTGAACTAAATGTAATTTGAAGTTTTTCACTTTGGAAATTAGATCAGAAGAATGCTAATAATTCTGCTAGAGCCTCACATACATAAGTTTGAGGAAGGATCAGATTAACTGTGAGCATCTGTTTATCAATTTGCATCAGTTTAATCTGTCAGAGCCTGACTAAACATTGCTTTTCTTATCCCCAGGAGAAAAAGATTTTAGGCGCTTTATTGGATTGAGGCAGTGTGGCCAACTGTTATTCCATCTTTCTAAATGACTTTAGAAAAGGTTGATTGGACCAGAGTAGAACCACAAAATGGGGGCAGATTTAGGTGCAAAAGCCAATTTAGGGCCAATTGGTCAGCAGTTCATTCAAGGTCGCCCACAGTTGTGGTGATGATCTTGAGAAGTGTTCTGAAACTCTTCAGCTGACCGAGTTGGAGGCTGACGTATGGTCTCTCAGCAAGTATTTAAATAGACATCTCCCAAAGTTAAAAATTGCTTTTTTAAACTTTAGATTTTCCAAACAAATCTAGACAAAATGTGTACTTTACATAGGTGAAAACAATATATAATGATTGGAGACGAGGAGAAGGAACTGCACAGAATATGAAGACAAACAAACTGACAAAAGCAACCAAGCAAAGAGCCAAGGTCAAGAATAGATTTTATTTTTACATTAAACATCCATCCATTCATCCATTATTTTTACCCCCTTCTTCCTTTTCAGGTAGTGGGGATCACTGATGCCCATGTCCAGCCATTGCTGTGCGAGAGGCAGGGAACACCCTGGACAGGTCTCCAGTCCATCACAGGGACACATGGAGACAAACTAGACAAACAACCATTCACTCTCTCACTCAAACCTAGGGACAATTTAGAGTCACCAGTCAGTCTACCATGCATGATTTTGGACTGTGGGAGGAAACCGGAGTATCCAGAAAAATCCCACGCATGCATAGAGAGAACATGCAAACTCCACCCAGAAAGGTCCTGGGCCGGGATTTGAACCAGCAACCTTCTTGCTGAGAGATGGCAGCTCTACAAGCTGCTCCACCGTTCTGCCTACATGATTCTTGTTGTTTTTTTGTCCTAAATGAACACTCTGCCTCTAATGAGACATTCTGAGTGGGTGATGCTGCAGAGAACAACTTATACACACCTCTGGTCTCCGGCGAGCATCAAGAGCGGCCGCACCTCTGGTCTCTCTAACGCCAAAATTACACCACACGCGTCACGGCTCCGCCCCGCTCCGGTCCGACCTCCGCAGCAAATACGCACCCATTATAATCAATGACAGAATTTACACTGGCTCCGCACGGCGGCAGCGAGCTGCGGAGAGCGGACGGCAGTCCGTCAAAATTAGAAATTTTTCTATTTCTGCCGGACGCCGGAGCTGTGCGGAGGCACCAACAGGAAAAGGAACGAGCACAACTTCCGTATTTACAAAATAAAATCACCACGGGCGGACTAATCCTAGCTCTATACGGATTTATTTGTACAAAAATGCTGTCAAACTATCATTTATGACTACGCCTACAAACGTAATACAAGAAATAAATAAATAAATCCATCCATCCATCCATCCATTTTCTTCCGCTTATCCGGGGTCGGGTCGCGGGGGTAGCAGCCTAAGTAGGGAGGCCCAGACTTCCCTCTCCCCAGCCACTTGGAGCAGCTCCTCTGGGGGAATCCCAAGGCGTTCCCAGGCCAGCCGAGAAACATAGTCCCTCCAGCGTATCCTGGGTCTTCCTCTGGGTCTCCTCCCGGTGGGACATGCCCGGAACACCTCACCAGGGAGGCGTCCAGGAGGCATCCTAACCAGATGCCCGAGCCACCTCAACTGGCTCCTCTCGATGTGGAGAAGCAGCGGCTCTACTCCGAGTCCCTCCCGGATGACTGAGCTTCTCACCCTATCTCTAAGGGAGAGTCCAGCCACCCTGCGGAGAAAACTCATTTCAGCCGCTTGTATCCGAGATCTTGTTCTTTCGGTCATAACCCAAAGCTCATGACCATAGATGAGGGTGGGAACGTAGATCGATCGGTAAATTGAGAGCTTTGCCTTTTGACTCAGCTCTCTCTTCACCACGACAGACCGGTACAGCGCCCGCTTCACTGCGGACGCTGCACCTATCCGCCTATCGATCTCACGCTCCAGTTTTCCCTCATTCGTGAACAAGATCCCGAGATACTTAAACTCCTCCACTTGGGGCAGGACCTCCTCCCCGACCCGGAGAGGGCATGCTACCCTTTTCCGGCTCAAGACCATGGCCTCGGATTTGGAGGAACTGATCCTCATCCCGGCCGCATCACACTCGGCTGCAAACTGCTCCAGTGAAATAAATAAATAAAGTATTTTATTCTGAAATGTAATACATCACTTCCTGTTGCACAAACCATGTCCTGTCGCTCATTTACGAGAGAATATCAAGGCAGCAGTCTCAACTTCCTTCTTCCACCGAATGAATTGTTTTGTTCTGACTTACTTATTTATCACTTGATTTATCGTGCGATCTCGCAATTCCCGTGCATGCATCTCAGAGCGGCGTATCCATGCGGACCTGAGCTGAGCGGAGGAAGTGCAAACTGGACTCGCACAGCTGCGACCTGCGGAGCGGAGCGGGGCGGAGCCGCAAGTAGTGTATTTTTGGCGTGAGTAGGGAGGCCCACCTCAACTGGCTCCTCTCGATTTGGAGAAGCAGCGGCTCTACTCCGAGTCCCTCCCGGATGACTGAGCTTCTCACCCTATCTCTAAGGGAGAGTCCAGACACCCTGCGGAGAAAACTCATTTCAGCCGCTTGTATCCGAGATCTCATTCTTTCGGTCACAACCCAAAGCTCATGACCATAGATGATGGTGGGAACGTAGATTGATCGGTAAATTGAGACCTTTGCCTTTCGACTCAGCTCTCTCTTCACCACGACAGACCGGTACAGCGCCCGCTTCACTGCGGATGCTACACCTATCCGCCTATCGATCCCACGCTCCAGTTTTCCCTCAATATATATATACATATTTATATATACATATATACATACGTACATTTATATACAGTATATCTATATACGAACATACATATAACATGAGCGGTTGCCTAGAGACAACAGACGCGCAGCAGCTTTGGTGGTTCACTGACTGTGAAGAGTGTATAGGACTGAAGAATGTATAGGACTGAAGGTATTTATAACTGTTGTAAATATTGTACATCTGTCAGTCATGATGTTCTAATATTTTATGTTTATTTAGAATGTACTGTATAGGACAAGAAGAGTTTGCCTAGGACTTCTTTAACGACGAGGTATTTTGTTAAAGCATGTTTTACTGTTTCACTGTTTTACTGTTTTTACTGTTTTACATTTTATTTTGTACTGTCGGTCTTATTTCTGTAGTTTTCACGGCATTCATTAAAGCGCCAGTTTACACCAAAAGGCCATGTCCGTGTATCGTCAGTTGGAAAACCGTTGTGCAACCATCCTCTCTGCTAATAAAGAATCCGTGCCGGTGTTTCGTCAGTTGGAAGCAGCCACAGTTGTTGTTACTGGGCTTTCAGCCTGGAGGAAGGACCTTACTTGTCATGGTCAGCGGCCCCGCTGACTCCTCCATCGGCCTTGTTTCACACTCACTTCCTCCTGTTATTGTTTTCAGCCTCAGTTTCTCTTCCCCTGCTCTGTAATGCCTGTCACCCATCCTCCAGCTCAAGCCTGCTCCCTGCCCTCCATGCCACGCCTCCCAGCAATCAGCAATGATTCCACTCACCTGTTCAGCCAGCTAGTTCACCTGCTCTGCACCCTTTAAAAGCTGCATTCTCACTCTCCACCAGTGCTGAATTATTACACCTCTCATGGTCCCTGATTTTGAAGCCATCATAGTTTCCTGTTTCATGCCACAGACTGGATTACCTTGCCTAGTTTTGACCTCACGCCTGCACTACGGATTCTTTGCCTTGCCTGCCCCTCTTTGGATATTGTCTGCCTTTCTGACCACGGTAACGACCCTGACTGTTTTAGAAGAGTGGACTCCCACCTGGACCCTGACCCATCTCTCCAGCTACGAGCAGTAAATTAATAAAAACTGTTCTTGTTTTTTGCACTCCTGTCTCTGGCTGTCTTTGAATCCAAAAACTCATTCGTGACATTACTGCGAGCAGTCCCAGGTAGTGTGCATGCACATTGGGTGAATGTACTAAATTCACAGCGCCAACTAATGTCCTGACATGGCAACCACAGTGCATTCGGGGGAATTCCTCCTGTTACATGTAAACAATGAATGCGCTTTGGTTGCTTCATTACTCTGTTCTGATTATAACAGGTTGTGCAGCTTGAACTTAAAGAACAAATGGATGAGCCTAATGACCTAAACATCTATACTGTATTATCTTAAAGAACGAGGAAAAAAACTGACAGGACCTGAGAGGCTGAGCTGACTGCACGATAGATTTTCAGCAAGTTTTGGACATTAGAGACTAAAATGGTCAATGAAAATGAGTTGAAAACATCAGGTAAAATTAAAAACAATTTTGTGACCTTAAAAAGTAAAAAAACTAAACTCTGACTTTTTAAATGTCTGACTGCCTGAAGGAAAGAGTTACCTAGAACCATGGATTCATATTGGTGGTGCTTTTAAATCCATAGAATAAAAAAGCCACCACACAATGTGTTACTGCTAAGAGTATATAATGGGATCAGTATTTTGCTCTATGTCCCGCAAATCGACTGAGACTTAGACGTCATGTTTTTTTGTTGTTTTTTTTTCATTTATGGCCTCCCTTCATACCTTATAGCCATCCTCTCACTCCAATATGTATTTTTATTTATTTTTTTAATAGAGAGAAAGAAAGAAAAGAGAAAGTGAGACAACAAAACAACAATTATCCACAAAAAGAGCACAAGGCAAACACACCAAACCTCCGTCCACAATCCTGCAAAGCACATGACAGAACACAGCAACGAAACATACAAGCATAAAGACTGATAATATTCATGACCTTGCAGTAGATTTCTATAAATACACATACCCATACCTACAAATATATATACAGTATACATACATATATATTTATATTCATTTATATACCCATCTACATATATCTACATATACATCCCTGCATCCATTTGTGTGTGGTTGTGAGCATGCATAAGTGAATAAGGTTCCTCCAATAGAACATTTAGTAGCGATTGTGAAGCATCAGAGATCCGTCCCCCCAAAGCCCGAGACAGACGAAGGGGCGATCAAAGCCCAAGACCCCAGGAAGGACCCCGAGCCCAGAGTCCCCAGGATCACCCGAACAGGACGAGCCACTCGTCCACTCCCCAGATCCGACCAAGGGGAAGAACCGGACGAACCCCACCAGGGACCACACACAATGACCCCCCGGGGTCAACAGCGACAAATACACAGGCCCCCGCCGGAGCCCGCTGCACCGACGTAGCCCCAGGGCCGGTCACCGACGTGATGTTTACAAAGATTAATTAGCTAGAGCGGCCATGTCGAACCAGGTTGACTGGAAAGATGAGCAGTTATAGATAATAGTCCAGTGACTCTGAAAGTTTCCATCACACGAGCAATTACTTGAACGTCCATCTTTAATGGAATAGGAAATAAATAGGGATGGCTCATTTTCACACAGCTAAATCCTACTAACAAAAGAAAAAGTTTTCCCCTACCACGCGGCCCCCTAGTGGGGTATGCCTTAACCTGCCGGCGTGCTTGGGGGCCTCGGTGTCAGGGCTCGGGCGTTGGGGGGGGTGTCGGCTCGGCCTGGTGGCTGCCTGGTGGGGCTCGGGTCCCCTGGTCCTGTTGGGCCTGGGCCTGGGGAGTGTGTGTCCTCGGTGCCCGGGCCTTGGTGCCTAGGCCTGGGGCTGCATCAGTGCAGCGGGTTCCGGCGGGGGCCTGTGAGTATGCCGTTGCTGGCCCCGGGGGGTCATTGTGTGTAGTCGCTGGTGGGGCTCTTCCGGTTCTCCCCTATGGTTGGATCTGGAGGGTGGGTGAGTGGTTCGTCCTGTTTGAGTGGCTCTGGGGGCTTCGCGCTTGGGGTCTTGGGCTCTGGTCTCCCCTTTGTCTGCCTCGGGTCTTGGGTCGGATCTCTGTGTCGTGACACTCTGATGCTTCACGGTCACTATTGAGTGTTCTATTAGAGAAGCCTTATACACTTATGCATGCTCACAACCGCACACAAATAGATGCAGGGATGCACATGCAGGTATCGTATGTAGATATGTAGATGTGTATTTGAATGTATATGCATGTATATGTATGTATGTATATATATGTAGGTATAGGTATATATATTTATAGAAATCTACTGCAAAGCCTTGAATATTCTAAGTCTTTTATAAATATGCATTTTGTTGCTATGTTCTGTCAGCGGTCGGGTGTATTTGCCTTGTGCTCTCTTTGTGTATATTTATTATATTTTGTAGTTTTCCGTCTTTCCTTCCTTTCGATCCTGTAAAAAAAAGTTTGACTTTTAGACCAAATGCACGGCGTCCTGTTGAACAAAGCTCTGTAACAGATTTCCTTCTCTTATGGACCTTTTACCACCATGTTGGCTCTCCATGAAGAAACTTGTGTTACGGTTGGCAGAAGGGTTTTCTTGTTAGCAGACAGCAAATGTGACAATTGGCAGTGACATCTGAGAGGCTGAAGATACATGAGACACAACAGTCTCAGCTCCCCATCTCACAGGAGCCCTGAAGACAACTTGACGGCCAAGTGGCAGCACTTCAGAAACCAAGATGGTGGCCTGCTCCTGCTTTCCTACCCAATTATAATGCCAGAGCTGCTACCAAGAGGGGAAAAGCAGATTCTCTTCATCTTCCTGCTCAACATGCACACAAGAATAACTGCAAAACTTCTGACACACAAAGGAAGACCACCATCTGTTCTACTGTTCCTGTGACCGCAAAGCAACTATGAAAGAAAAAGTTCAGCTCCGGGTTTTCAGACACCAAAATTACCGTAATTCACGGCGTTGATCTGTATCAAAAACTGACAAATCCAGCAAGTTTGTCAAACAAACATGGCTGCCCTCTAGAAGTTTCTCCTGATTGATGTGTGTTTTCAGCCTTTTGATCAGTGATTATCCAGAATGAATAATTTAAAATACTAAAAAGTTAATAAAGAGTCGAGGAAAAACTCCCCAGTTTAGGCTTCTGGGGAAAGATTTGACAGACACGAAGGACGAGGAAACGGAATGAACAACGAGGGGACGGGTTACAGATGGGGAATAAACTAAAAGAATGACAAGAAACTGGACAGAGGAGGAGAGGAAGCTGGGAAGAGGAGCGTTGTAAGAGGAGGAGGAACGGGCCGAGGGGAGCCCGCCCCTCTAATTGGTACTTAACACCCGCGCTGAGCAGAACTGTTGCTATCATAAGAAATTGATGAATTAACTGAGTGAGGGATGGGCAGAGAGAAAGCAGGAGAGAGACTGTGGCACGGCTCAGAGAAAAGAGGTTCTGAATCTTTTAACAGGATAACTTACTTGGGCAAAACAGCTGTTTATGCATTATTTGTGTGGCGAGCCATTTACCACCGTTTAAGATATAAAAAATGAAAATTAATTTCCCGGCCTGGAGGATTTGCCCCAGTTGGTTTTGGGGGAGGGACCTGGTGGCCCATCAGTCACCGATGAGAAAGCATAAAACATTGATTTGCTGGTAGTTTCATTTTAAAAGACTAACTGGCCTGTCAGTCTGCGAGTGTTTAAGTGACAAACAGGCATGCAGAGATTCGTGGAACGAAAACAACAAGTGGATTGAGATGGATGGATGAGGATGGATGAAAAACAGTGTCTCTGTGCCCTCATTCGTGTCTGAGTAACTTTTCACACTTTCCTGCTTCTCATTTATGTTTCACCTTCTCTTGTTTGTGCTCTGCTCACCTGAAGCACAACATCAGAGCAACACTGCGCCGACCACACGTTGCCGTGTTTCAAACAGACAGTGTCCACAATATGAATTAATATTTTAATGTAGCCTCCAGGCAGAAAGCACAGAAACTATTCAGATGTGGCATTCCTTGAGGAAACGAGCATCGCCCATGGCCTGGACATGGTTTTAACAAACAAGACAAAAGTTTTAGCTCAACATCTGTAATGTTCAAAACTGCAGACTAAGATCAATTAGCTGTGGCAATTATCATAGGCTGCCTCTGATAGTTAAAGGACAACATCCACCGTTTCAACAATTCACCATATTGGACAATATTACCGTATTCTCCGGTGTATAATACGCACTTTTTTTGCTCATTTGAATATCCTGCGTATTATACACCGAAGCGTATTATCTATGGATTTTTTCCCATATTTTTAGACCCATTTTTAGCTCTGATTCGCCGTTTTTCATTTTGGCCAAAAATGGTGCAGTACCAGTTTCGGCCGCTATGGGCGCTAATGCGCCCTGTAGTCTGTTTATTCAAACTGTTTAAATTCATGCTGAATAGCAAATGTTATTCCAAAATGTTATTCATGAAGGATTTCTCTTCTCAAACCTGCAGTGAAGATTCAGTGACACTGTTTATCTCGTTTTAGTTTGAGCTCAGGACAATCTCCTCAGAAGAGACTTGTTTTTGTCCTAATTAATAATCAGATGAATAATATCTGTTTTTGCTATTATCATTAACATAGGTCCCATATGTGACGCTTTAATGACGTTGTTTTAACCAAACCAACAGGTTAACAGTGTTGTGTGTAGTGTTAAGATCAGTTTTTATCATAAAATGCTGACATCTGAAACTAACACTTTATCTTTCTGACAATTTGTAATGTTTGATTCAAATTAAAAGTAATAAAAGTATTACTGTCCCTTCAGGAATAACTCCCAAAAAGTTCATTACTGAGAGCGATCAGAGAAATGTTTCTGAGGTCTGAGGTTGTATCACTGCAGTTTCAATGGGTTTGGCGCCATCTAGTGGCCATAAAAAAGACTGTCACGGCAGCGCGTATTATACACCGAAGCGTATTATCTAAGGGTTTTTCTGATTTATTTCCAAAAATATGACAAAGCGTATTATACACCGGAGCGTATTATACACCTAAGAATACGGTACTGTAGTAGAATATGATGTCTATTTTCATTTTTGCATTTGGGCCAGGCGAGTGTAATAAACAACAACAACAAAAACAACGAGTCCCGGAAACATCCAGAAACCCGGCCGAAGATTGCCGAAGTCCGGAATGACATAAATAAAGAATCCAGTCAGAAGGCAGGAGTGAGTTTGCGATGGAGGTTTATGAGAGTGCGAGTTAAAACTGTAGTTAAACTATACGTGGATGCGCAATCTCTAAATATTTCCTGGTGCAGTTGTGGGCTCAGGACCAGCGCTCTGTTTTTATTTATTTTTTAGAACTTTTTAATAAGATACAACACCGCTGCAGTTAAAGCTGTCGACTGCCTTTTAATTCTGTACTCCCGACCTGTCACTGTTTTGATTGACAGGTCACAGAGAGAGAATAAAAAGCCAGTCGGCTTCATGAGGAAATTAATGAATTTGTCGCGAGCGAGCAAATTAAACTAGTGGATGCGCAATCTCTAAATATTTCCTGGTGCAGTTGTGGGTACAGCTGGACCAGCGCTCTGTTTTTATTTATTTTTTAGAACTTTTTAATAAGATATAACACCGCTGCAATAATGAAGCTACGTTGATGCATGCTTGTTATAACTCCGCATGCATTCAAGGCGGATACTTCAGTGACGTCAATGCCCATATATGGAGAGGGGCAGATTTTCCCGGAGCTGCGGTTAAAATCTGCTATAAATCATGAAATAACACATTTAGCGTTATTTCTCTACAATATAAATAAACGCTCCTGTTTCATTATTTAGTTAACTACTAAATATTAATGGCGATGCAATTTGAAAACATGGTGGGTGATGGACTTTAATCTGTTGTAGATATCCATCCATCAACTTTCATTTGTTCCAGATTCAGGTCTCGGGGGCAGCAGCTTGAGCAGGGACATCTCTTTCCACAGCCACCTCCTCCAGCTCTTCCAGGAGGACCCCAAGGTGTTCCCAAGCCAAACAAGATAGTCTCTCCATCGTGTCCTGGGTCTTCCCTGGGGTCTCCTCCCCTGGGAGGTGTCCAGAGGCCATCCTTACCAGATGTCTGAACCACCTCCATGGCCTCGTCTGGATGTGGAGGAGCAGCGGTTCTTCAGAGTCTCTCCTGATAACTGAACTTCTCATTCTATCTCTACTAGAGAGTCCAGCTACCCTGCGGAGAAATCTCATTTTGACCACATGTATCCACAAACATATTACTTTGGTCTCTGCCCAGAGTTGGTGACTGTAGATGAGGGTAGGAACGTTGCCCGGCTGACAGAGAGCTTATTCATTCATCTTGGCTCCCTCTTCAGTTCAATGGACCGGCACGGAGTCCACAGCACTGCAGAGGATGCACTGATGTCTGTCGATGTCACGCTCCATTCTTCCTTCACTTGTGGAAAAAATAAATAAATAAAATACTTGAACTCCTCCACTTCAGGCAGCTCCTCACTCCCAACCACAGGACAGTCCACCCATTTTAGACGATCACTGTGTGAAAGTTTTAGTAAAATACATACAGGGGTTCACGAGATATTTTGCTAACAGACAGACAAATGTGCACACAAAGACACAGGTAATTACATGATTGCACACTTTTTGGTGGCAACAGGTGATAAATATAACTTAAGTTTCTGAGTGATCAGTTAGTGCAAAATGTGTGATGAATTTGTGCTGATGATTTGACCATTTTCCATCCATCCATCCATCCATCCAGCCACCAGCCAGCCAGCCAGCCAGCCAGCCATCCATCCATCCATCCATCCATCCATCATCTTCACCCGCTTCTTCCTGTTTGGGTTGCAGGGGTCGTCAGTGCCCATGACCAGCAATCACTGTGTGAGAGGCAGGACTGGACATGTCTCCAGTCCATCACAGGGACACATAAGAGACAAACAACCATTCACTCTCTCACCTAGAGACAATTTAGAGTCAATCAGTCTAACATGCATGTTTTTGGTCTGTGCGAGGAAATCGGAGTAACCGGAGAAAACCCACCCATGCACGGAGAGAACATGCAAACTCCACCCAGAAAGGCCCCCGGACAGGATTTGAACTGGCGATACAAACTTGCCCACAGTGCCGCCCGAGTTGGCCATTTTGATTTATTTAAAAAAAAAAAGAATAAAGAAAAAAATGCATGAAAGTCAACACTGGAGAATCACGTAACGTAAAACAGAAGCGGTCACACGTCTTTACACACATCACCTGTCACTCACAGCGAGGTCCAGAGAGAAAATACCAGCTGAGCTGCCAACTAAAAGACTTTCAGCAACCAGGTTTGAAAACTGGGATTGATTTTAGGCTTGAAGCCGTAACGTTTGTATGAACACCCAGAAATAAGGACTGACGAGAACAGAATCCAACACTCAGTAAGTTTACAGTGTTTATTTACAAAAAGTGATGATGTCATCAAATTTACATGGGGAACTGGAACCCTGAAGAGAAGAAGATGGGCAAATACGTTCTCTGCAGGGGTGATAATGATGCTGCTTTTCTTTCTTACCGTTATGGTTGAAGTGCGCCGTGGTGAACAGGTGATCCACTGGATCCAAGGCGAGGAAAGAAGATGTCCGATTCGCATTTCACGCAAGTTGTAAGAAGGCAAGAGGCAGCTGAGGAGGCACAGGAGAGCTCGAGGTCTGGCAGAAGTGATGCTGTAAGCACTGTAGAACACCAGGTAAGTAAGCATTCATCTCTATCACGAGAAAAGGCCAGAAACACAATTGGCAGGTAACGCTCCAGTGCTGACTGGGTGTCCTCTGCTGCCTTTCACGCTCCTGCAGCTCATCAAGACGACGGTCCTCAGGTGTGGCTGACTGGCGCTGGTTGTGTTGTAGCAAGAGATTAAAACTGTTTCCACTGCTGATGGAGGCAACATCATCCTGAAATCGTATTCAAAAATCAGTACAATGAGTTCATTCTTTTAGTAAAATAATTTAAAATACAGGTAGTCCTCGACTTACGATGGCCTCGACTTATGACGTTTCGCGATTACGAACGCCCTCCCATTGAAAAGCATTGTTCGAGTTACGCGGTTTATGCGCCTTTACACCAAAAAATACGTTACCGAAACTCACCAGAGGACAGCAGAAATTTACAGGAGGTTTACAGGAGGGAGGGGGGAGAGGTAGCTTGACGCAGTCAGTGGAAAGTTACTACAGAGACCTCATTGTTTGGAGACAGGCAGACCGGAGCAGAGGTAACTCTGAGCTCTGGTACAGGAGTTAACATGCTAACAGACCTTGTTGTAAACAGCCTGGACCGCGCGAACTACAGGCAGCCTCAGATGTTGGAGGGACACCGAGCTAACATGCTAACAGGAGGAGGAACGGCTTCACCAGCATACCAGTAGGCCATGAACTCTTTTTTTCCCTTCATTATGGCTCCAAATGTTATGTGTTTTTTAATAATTATGTAGGGTAATGTGTTCTAAGTGCTTTGTAAAATACAGTCCTGTATGTATGAGGTGCCGTTTGGATGTATTGTTCGACTTACGCCAATTTTCGAGTTACGAACGGGCGTAGGAACGGAACTCGTTCGTAAGTCGGGACCTCTACTATAATTTTTTTCCTTTTTTTACCCTTTTCATTCAATGTTCTTTTTTATTTTTAATGGATTTGTTTTTTTTCTTTTGAAACCTTTGATTGTTAAACATGCAGTGGAGAAAATGGAAGGAACATTAAAGTGTGTTCTGTGCAGGCGGTGGCTCTGCAGTGACCTCTCCTCCTGTTTCCTGTCCCGTCATCCCTCTGCCTCCAGGCGACAGACACTTCAGCGTTGTGACGAGCGGCTCTGACGCTGATCGGTGCTGATGGGGACAGCTTTGTCCCTGTTTGTTCACCTGAAGCACTGTCGTGTCGCAGCGTCACCTGGGGAAACAAACCACCGCCTGTTCAGACCCTGAACATTTCTGATCAGAGGCAGAAGCTTCAGCGGCCTCGACACGTTCACATTTTACAGCTTCTCTTCTGCTTTGGTGACAATTTAGCAACATTTAACAATAAAGATGCTGCAACTGTTAAGGAAATAAATGTTCAGGATTTTTTATCAACAGTGTCTGTGGTTCTGTTTTTTTATTATTTATTTTAATGTGATCAAGTAAACTCAAATCAAACCAGTTAGATTTGAGATATGAATACATGGTGCATAAAAGGGAAGAGTTTCTGTTTGTTTGTAATAAACTGGTAAATTTGAACCAGTCGGACTCGTGTTGTTTGTGCTTGTATGGATCTTTTTTTAACATGTTCAAAAGATTTGTTCTCTGCAGCCTCAAAGCAGTGAGAGAAATCCTCACTGAGTGTACTTTGTATTAATCTTCCTGCATCTTTCTTTCAGATTTCTGCACCTGCACAGAACATTATTTCCAAATACCTTCAGTCAGAGTTTGCTTGAATGTAATTAATTTGGGACTTTTTCATGTACTGTATTGGATTGTTGTTGATCCAAGATAAAACTTCAGCGGTTTAATAAAAGCAACAATTGGGTGCACAAGTTTAAATTTACTGTAGATTTCCTTTAATCCACTCAGAATCCAACTTGTGTATTCAGGCACAAACGGCTCCGCTGACGTTTGGTTGGCAGATTGAAAACTGAACCGCCGGCTTTTTGTCTCCATCGACGAGCTTTGGGGAGAATTTTGGATGATACTGGATTGCCATTCATGACAGAAAAACTGATTTAAGTTGGTTGTGATTCTGCCACAGATCTGGCTTTTAAGCAAAAATAAAAAATATCCAACCAGGTTGAGGTTAGAGTTTTGGGAATACCTAAGGAGCTTAATGTTGGCATGATTTGTGAGAACTGTGTACAACTTTTCCAAGTTTTTGGTTCAGTTTGAAGCTAAGAAATAACAACTAGTCCTGCTACTTTACTAGTCTAGTCACTTGTACTTGTACCACATCATGGTACTACTGCCACCATGCCTGGCAGTTGTTAGAGTGTTCATAGGTTTTAAAAGCCTCCACTCGACTCCTCCATTGTAGCCAAACAGCTCATTCTTTGTCCCACCGTAGAATTTTTCAACAAAAGACATTTGACTTGATTATCGATCTTCAAGGTTCGGGCTTTCAGAGCAGGAGCTTTGTTCTTTGTCGTCTCAGTTCATGGCTGTCTTCACTGTGGACAGGGACACTGCTGTTCCAGCAGCTTTCAGCTGATGGTTGGGTCTTGGTAGTTCTTCAACATCTGAACCAAGTCCCTTCCATCTTAGGAAAACAGATGATTATCGGTCAACCCAATGAGTGCTGCCAAACGGATGCTGGCAAAGAGAAACTACTGGGTGCAATCAATCAAGATCAATAACAAGAATCAATTAATCAAGATCACTATCAAGAATCAATGAATCATGATCACTGACAATAATCAATCAATCATGATCACTAACAAGAATCAATGAATCATGATCCATCCATCCATCCATCCATTTTCTTCCGCTTATCCGGGGTCGGGTCGCGGGGGTAGCAGCCTAAGTAGGGAGGCCCAGACTTCCCTCTCCCCAGCCACTTGGAGCAGCTCCTCTGGGGGAATCCCAAGGCGTTCCCAGGCCAGCCGAGAAACATAGTCCCTCCAGCGTATCCTGGGTCTTCCTCTGGGTCTCCTCCCGGTGGGACATGCCCGGAACACCTCACCAGGGAGGCGTCCAGGAGGCATCCTAACCAGATGCCCGAGCCACCTCAACTGGCTCCTCTCGATGTGGAGAAGCAGCGGCTCTACTCCGAGTCCCTCCCGGATGACTGAGCTTCTCACCCTATCTCTAAGGGAGAGTCCAGCCACCCTGCGGAGAAAACTCATTTCAGCCGCTTGTATCCGAGATCTTGTTCTTTCGGTCATAACCCAAAGCTCATGACCATAGATGAGGGTGGGAACGTAGATCGATCGGTAAATTGAGAGCTTTGCCTTTTGACTCAGCTCTCTCTTCACCACGACAGACCGGTACAGCGCCCGCTTCACTGCGGACGCTGCACCTATCCGCCTATCGATCTCACGCTCCAGTTTTCCCTCATTCGTGAACAAGATCCCGAGATACTTAAACTCCTCCACTTGGGGCAGGACCTCCTCCCCGACCCGGAGAGGGCACGCTACCCTTTTCCGGCTCAAGACCATGGCCTCGGATTTGGAGGAACTGATCCTCATCCCGGCCGCATCGCATTCAGCTGCAAACCGCTCCAGTGAAAGCTGTAGATCACGAGCTGATGAAGCCAATAGGACCACATCATCTGCAAAAAACAGAGAAGCGATTCTAAGGCCACCAAAACGGATCCTCTCAACACCTTGGCTGCGCCTAGAAATTCTGTCCATAAAAGTTATAAACAGAATCGGTGACAAAGGGCAACCTTGGCGGAGTCCAACTCTCACCGGAAACGAGCCTGACTTACTGCCGGCAATGCGGACCAAGCTCTGACACCGGTCGTACAGGGACCTAACAGCCCATATCAATGGGCCTGGTACCCCATACTCCCGGAGTACCCGCCACAGAACCCCCCGAGGGACGCGGTCGAATGCCTTTTCCAAGTCTACAAAGCACATGTAAACTGGTTGGGCAAACTCCCACGCACCCTCCAGGACCCTGTTGAGGGTGTAGAGCTGGTCTAGTGTTCCACGACCAGGACGAAAACCACACTGCTCCTCCTGAATCCGAGGTTCGACTATCCGACGGACCCTCCTCTCCAGAACCCCTGAATAGACCTTACCAGGGAGGCTTAAGAGTGTGATCCCTCTATAGTTGGAACACACCCTACGGTCCCCCTTTTTGAATAGGGGAACCACCACCCCAGTCTGCCAATCCAAGGGAACTGCCCCCGATGTCCACGCGATATTGCAGAGTCGCGTAAGCCAACACAACCCCACAACATCCAGAGCCCTAAGGAACTCAGGACGAATCTCATCCACCCCCGGAGCCTTGCCACCGCGGAGCTTTTTAACCACCTCGGCGACCTCCGCACCAGAGATTGGAGAGCCCGATCCAAAGTCCCCAGGCTCCGCTTCCTCAGTGGAAGACGTGCCAGTAGGATTGAGGAGGTCTTCGAAGTATTCCGCCCACCGACTCACAACATCCCGAGTTGAGGTCAACAGCACGCCATCCCCACCATAAATGGTGTTGGTCGCGTACCGCTTTCCCCCCCTGAGACGCCGGATGGTGGACCAGAATCGCCTCGAAGCCGTACGGAAGTCATTCTCCATGGCCTCTCCGAACTCCTCCCACGCCCGAGTTTTTGCCTCAGCAACCACCCGAGCCGCATGCCGCTTGGACTGCCGGTACCTATCTGCTGCTTCCGGGGTCCCACAGGCCAAAAAGGCCCAATAGGACTCCTTCTTCAGCTTGACAGCATCCCTCACCGCCGGTGTCCACCACCGGGTTCGAGGGTTGCCACCACGACAGGCACCAACAACCTTGCGGCCACAACTCCGATAAGCTGCCTCGACAATAGAGGCGCGAAACATGGCCCACTCGGGCTCAATGTCCCCCGCCTCCCTCGGAACGTGTTCAAAGCTCTCCCGGAGGTGGGAGTTAAAGCTCCGTCTTACGGGAGACTCTGCCAGACGTTCCCAGCAGACCCTCACAATACGTTTGGGTCTGCCAGGTCTGACCGGCATCCTCCCCCACCATCGGAGCCAACTCACCACCAGGTAGTGGTCAGTTGACAGCTCCGCCCCTCTCTTCACCCGAGTGTCCAGGACATGCGGCCGCAGATCAGATGAGACGACAACAAAGTCGATCATTGAACTACGACCTAGGGTGTCCTGGTGCCAAGAGCACATATGGACACCCTTATGCCTGAACATGGTGTTCGTTATGGACAATCCATGACGAGCACAGAAGTCCAACAACAGAACACCACTCGGGTTCAGATCAGGGGGGCCGTTCCTCCCAACCACACCCCTCCAGGTCTCACTGTCATTGCCCACGTGAGCGTTGAAGTCCCCCAGCAGAACAAGGGAGTCCCCAGGAGGCGCACCCTCCAATACCCCCTCCAAGGACTCCAAAAAGGGTGGGTAATCTGCGCTGCCGTTCGGCGCATAGGCACAAACAACAGTCAGAGCCCGTCCCCCCACACGTAGGCGAAGGGAGGCTACCCTCTCGTTCACCGGGGTGAACCCCAACGTACAGGCACCAAGATGGGGGGCAACAAGTATGCCCACTCCTGCTCGGCGCCTCTCACCAGGGGCAACTCCAGAGTGGAAGAGTGTCCAACCCCTCTCAAGGAAACTGGTTCCAGAGCCAGAGCCATGCGTTGAGGTGAGTCCGACTATTTCTAGCCGGAACCTCTCAACCTCACACACTAGCTCAGGCTCCTTCCCCACCAGAGAGGTGACATTCCATGTCCCAATGGCCAGCTTCTGTAGCCGAGGATCAGACCGCCAGGGTCCCCGCCCTCGGCCACCACCCATTCCACAATGCACCCGACCCCTTTGGCCCCTCCCACAGGTGGTGAGCCTATGGGAAGGGGGACCCACGTCTCCTCTTCGGGCTGTGCCCGGCCGAGCTCCATGGGTGAAAGCCCGGCCACCAGGCGCTCGCCAACGTGCCCCTCCTCCGGGCCTGGCTCCAGAGTGGGGCCCCGGTGACCCGCGTCCGGGCGAGGGAACATTGTTTCCATTTATATTACTCATCATAAGGGGTCTTGTGGGCTGCGCTTTGTCTCGTCCCTCACCTAGGACCTGTCTGCCTTGGGTGACCCTACTAGGGGCATAAAGCCCCTGACAGCATAGCTCCTAGGATCATTGGGACACTCAAACCCCTCCACCACGGTAAGGTGGCAGCCCAGGGAGGGGATGAATCATGATCACTGACAATAATCAATCAATCATGATTACTAACAAGAATCAATGAATCATGATCACTAATAACAACCAACGAATCATGATCACTAATAAGAATTAATGAATCATGATCACTAACAAGAATCAATCATGATCACGAACGAGAATCAATCCCGAACACTAACACGAATCATTCAGTCATGATCACTAACAAGAATCAATGAATAAAGATCACTATCAAGAATCAATGAATCATGATCACTGACAAGAATCAATAAATCATGATCACTAACAAGAATCAATCAATCTTGATTACTAATAAGAATCAATGAATCGTGATCACTAACAAGAATCAATAGAAAGATGGCGGCTGAACAGAGTGGACGTGTTTAGTCGGGCTCCTGCCAGTATTACCTCCAAAAGGAGTATTCGAAGAGCTTTTTTGCGCTGGATGTGCAGAGATGTACAGAGAGGAGCGTTGAAAAAGCTGCGGAAATTGGACTGGAACTTGCGATCCAGAATTATGAATCTACAAGCCAACGTGTCCGTGAGTTTTTGCCGAGAGTTAGCCTAGCGTAGCTACAAACCGGGCTAATCAAAGCTAACCGAGCTAGCTCACCGTAACCGGGTGCTGTAGTTGCAGGCTTCGTAAACAAATAAACCGGAGAATACGCTGGTTATTACGAAGAAAAGCGGGCCGGCACGCTGGGGTGCTTTGTTGCAGTGAAAGAACACAACAAAACACGCTACAGTGGTAGCGCGGTGGTGGGCCAAGCGTCGTATACGCCGCCTGGAACTTTAAGCTGGGCCGGGCACCACGAGTGAGCCGAGCGCCGTGTACGCCGCCTGGAGCGCCGTAGGAGAGCCGGAGGACCGCGGCCTGGAGTTCGAGCTGGGCTGGGAGCCGTGAGAGAGCCGGGGCCAGGCACCGCGAGTGGGCCGAACGTGAACGCCGCCTGAGAGTCGTGGGAGAACCGGAGGACCGCGGCCTGGAGTTCGAGCTGGGCTGGGAGCCGTGAGAGAGCCGGGGCCAGGCACCGCGAGTGGGCCGAACGTGAACGCCGCCTGAGAGTCGTGGGAGAACCGGAGGACCGCGGCCTGGAGTTTCGAGCTGGACGGATCGCCGTGGGAGAGCCGGGGGACCGCCGCTTGGGGCTGAGCGGGCTTCGGAGCTGGGCCTGGAGCTACGTGCTGTGCTAACTAGGCTGCATCGGTTCTGGTGGGGGTCGGAGCTGGGCCTGGAGCCACTGGAGCTGAGTGCGGTGCTGGCTGGACTGCGTCTGATCTAGTGAGTGGACCTCTTCGGATGGTGGATCTGATTGCTGCAGGCTGCTGAAACTGTGAGTTCTAAACTAATAACTGCTAATCTGGGTGCTGCACTGCTGGGCCACACCAATCATCTTTAGGCCTGTGAGCCTCGTGGAATGGCCACGTGGTTCAGTGAATAAACCAAAGTCCTGCTACCAATAGGTCACAAACTCTGTAAGTATGACAAGAGGTAAAGGACTAAAGTCACCAGTCTCTGTAAATATGAAAAATAGAGGACAAAAGTCACCAGACTCGGAGAGAAACAACTCAGAAATGCAAGAATTTAAAGAATCACTCAACTTTATGAGTGGACAAATAGAAAGTTTAACAGCAAAGATGGTTTCCCAGGACAGTCTGGTTAAAGAAATAAGAGAACTGAAAGAACTGGTAACTAAAAAAGACAAGATAATTGCTGATTTAGAACAAAAAATAGAGGATTTAGAACAATTTACAAAGCAAGACAACGTGGTCATCTCAGGACTTGATGTTCATTCACATGAATCTCAGGAAGAACAAGAGACTCTGGATGAACTTGTAGTTAATTTCTTACAGGAAAAGAACATTAACATAAGCCATGAGGACATTTCATTCTGTCACACCCTGCCCAGTAATTCATCAAGATTCAAACCGTCAGTGGTCGTTAAGTTCATTGGCAGGAATACTAAAAACTATGTTATGCAAAAGAGAACAAATCTGAAGGGATCAGACGTTTACATAAATGAACATCTTACCAAAAAAAATGGAAAAATTGCAAAAGAAGCAAGGTGGTTAAAAAACAAAGAAAAAAAATAGCATCAACATGGACTAGAAATGGATACGTCTTTATCAAAGCAAAGGAAGGGTCTCGGCCTAAAATGATAAAAGAGCTGACGGATCTGGATGAATTCAAGAGATGAAAAATTACAAATCAATGAAACAACTCACAATCAAAATGGATAAAATATACGGTGAAATGAACAAATACATTAGAACATAACAAATACATTAGAACATGACAACATACGAAGACTCAGAACCTAAAATATATAATGTTGAAAATGTGATTGATGCAAATTTTTTTCCTGTAATAAATGATAGCGAATATTATAATGAAGAGCAGTTTAATGACATCAATATATCAAATGGAGTTCTCTCCATTATTCACTTTAATAGCAGAAGTATAAATGCAAACATATCCAAAATAACAGATTACTTAAAACAATTAAATAGAACTTTTACGATAATAGCGTTGTCAGAGACATGGCTTAATGATGATAACACTAGTAATATTCACATCGAGGGGTATGATTTATATCATATGAACAGAAATAATAAAAGAGGTGGTGGTGTCGCACTATTTGTCAATAATGAAATAAAATGTAAATTAAATAATGAAATGTCAATAATAGTTGATAATATTATGGAAATGATAACAATAGAAATTATAAACAAAAACGATAAAAACATAATAATAAGTTGTGTATATAGATCACCAGGAGCAAATATAGAAATATTCACGGATAAAATCTTGGAACTAATGGAGAAAAGTTTTAATAAAAATATTTTCTTGTGTGGAGACTTTAACATTGATATGGGAAATAAAACAGATTCAAATAACATAAGCACATTTATAAACTCAATGTACAGTTTAAATATGTATCCATTGATATCAAAGCCAACAAGAATTACAACTCATAGTGCCACAATAATTGATAATATTTTCACAAATATAACAAATAGGGATGTGATTGGTGGTATCTTAACGACCGACTTAAGTGATCATTTACCAGTTTTCACAATCTTTAAAAATGATCAAAAAATCACAAAAGCAGACACAACGAAGAAAAAAATCATAAACACATCAAAAAAAGTTTTGGAAAAATTGAAAGAGGATCTGGATAAACAAGACTGGAATGATGTGTATGTTGATGATGCGAACAGGGCATATGATTGTAGTGGTTTCTAGGTAACCCAGTTTGTAACGAGACCCAGAACGACACAAGGCACGAGAGTACAAAAAGAACAGTGTT